>MU005769.1:1239530-1286112 GCA_010093715.1 Pleomassaria siparia CBS 279.74 | reverse complement strand
ATGTTGGATTGTCTTGTCCATGTTGGATTGTCTTGTCCATGTTGGATTGTCTTGTCGATGCTGGATTGTCTTGTCCATGTTGGATTGCATTGTCTTGTCCATGTTGGACGCGTGGATGAAAAGCAAAGACATGGAGCATGTAAACCTATCATCTGAAACCGGGACTTGCTCCGATCACTGTATCGCGCCTAGCGTGCGACCCTCACGTGTGAACGCGGTTCGTACTTGCACAACATTTCAGGCTTCAGCTGTGTGTCTCTGCACTCTTTGATCTCGTATGCAGCGCTGCCATTCCCATCGTCCACCACCATGGCCTCGCTCCTCGCACCTCCGCTTGTCCCTGGCACCCCCGACCTTCCTTACGACTACGAGTTCTCGAAACCGGCCGGCTCCCGCTCCCTCCTCAACCTAGACTGCAGCAAAGATCTGACGCCATACTCGCGCAGTCTGGGGCCCTCGTTGCCGGACCGCAAGACGCCCATCAACAACGAAACCGTGCGCGCGCATATCGAAGATCATCGCGAGCAGGTACTCCGCAGTCGAGAGAGCACTCTTCAACCGGGCCCACAAGGACAAGCTCAGGCTCAGGCTCAAACACTCGGCTATCCTCCTAGCTCTCACTCTCACGCGTCCGTGCCCACCAATATCCATGGACCCACACCCAGACCTCAGCCTGCCCAATTTCTGCTGCAGCGTCCTCTCTCCACGGCTCCTCCAACGCCAGCCCTGCCCCGGAGCAGAAGTCTGGCCCCCGGGGATATCAATACGTACCCACACACGCTGCGCGCTGCCCTCGATCAGTCCAGTCGACACCCAGTAGAACTACCCTACTCAAACGTCGTATACCAGGTCATCGAGCACATCGACAGCAGGTATGTGGACGAGTCGACCGAAGTCGTTGCCACATATGCGAACCTTCACAGCACAAATCTCAAGGCAGCCGAATACTTCGTCGACAACTACAGTGGTTGCTTCCATCATAGATATAACGAGCCCGAGTTCAACTTGCATCGTGATGGCAGCTTGGAGTTGAAGATGGATATTCATGGGCCGAATGGAGGGATTTTCACAGTGTATACCCGGCGTTCGACTGTGTGAAGCTGAGCAAGGGGGCTACGTATGTATGGACATTTATTTGTTCTGCCTTTTGGTTTTGGATATGGATATGGGTGTTTCTGGGTTCGGTATTTAGGTATGGCGATATTGGGGCAGGGTATGCGCTGGGACTAGAATGGTCATCTATATGACGGACATGATTAATGTCTGTTTGCTCTAATGATTCATTTCCCTTTTCGATCTCCTTTTCGATTTCCTTTTCGATCTCCTTTTCGATCCCCTTTTTTTCACATGTCCCCTCGTTATCGAATCCGTTCTCCCGCTCAGCAACAGATTCCCTAAGCCAAAAGATTCTCATCAGTTTGATGACAGTTCCAGACAAGCTCGTGATACGCTTCGACCCTTTGTCCTTTTCGTATCGGCCCTTGTCTCAGAGCTCTGCGGGGTAGACGTCGAATCTCGGGCGTATTGTGTACGTAGTACTGTAGCTCCACCATGGCTTACTTGGCGATGATGGTCGCCGGGATTGACCATGTCCTGTACTGTACATACTGTATGTACATACATGCATATCTCTCCGGCGTGCGAGGTCGTGAAGGATATCAGCGGCAAGGGAAACTCCCGCCCCCTAATCACAAAGGTCACGCGTTAGATGATTAGTATACACGTTTGACGCATCCGTTATACCACTCTCACTAGACAACAAGGAACGAGTCCTGGTGTGTCACAAGGGACTGCAAAGATTCCGTGTTCAACGAGGGCAAATGAGCAATACATAATTATTAGAAGGAAAAAAAGCACCCTGCACTATTACCATTCAGCATAAACAAAAAAAACCGAGTCTGTACAAAATAAACCAAGTCGTATTATTAGAGAATAGAGGGTATTATCGAGAGAAGCACGAATAACGCCCGCCCCCTTCCAGCCTGTGTTATACCGATGCCTTTTCCTTTTTCGTCATCCATTCCCGCCATTCTACCACCGAGGCTGTCGTTCAAGGGGGGCCCCCCGTCGTGGTCGTGGTCGTGGTCGTGGTCGTGGTCGTGGTCCCATCAGTTGTAGGTCACTCTGCCCTTCTTGCCAAAGGAGAGACTCCAGCGCTTCAAGCCCCAGCGGCGTACATAGAGCACACGCGGGATGACGGTGTACTGGTGCATCTGGTGCTGGACTTGGAAACCCATGGTGGAGGTGGTGAAGATGTAGGTAGTCGAGGTTTGTTGACGTTGCGGCTGAAGACGAGAGCGTTTTAGTACAGTACATATTGCAGGCGTCATGAGCAAGACTTACAAGATGTGTGTGTGTGTGTAGTTTGTGTCGTGGGAGTTTGGTTATTCCATTTGTGTATGTATGTGTGTATGTGAAAAGGAGGAGAGATGTGTGGGGAGATTTGTTGAGGGCAATCAGACGTGTTTCGCGTTTCCAGGGAATCAATGGTCAAGTGATGTCTTGGATAATAGCTCATCACCCCATCTAGGCGCCTGGGCATTGTTCCAAGATCAGGCCGCCACGTACGCCATCCGTGTGGCGCAGATGCTAAGGCTATTATAGTGGGTCGAGCCGTGCTGGAGTTCCCGGGGTTGCAGGTGCACGGCCGGGGCGCTAGAACGACATACAGAGTACAGTACATGTGTGAATATCTTCAAATGTGAATGTCGAACAATCAACATACGCGCACATGGGAGGCATGTCAGGCGGAGACGCAAACGCGGTTGGTATATATCTATCTCTACTTCCAGTACCCGTCAATTCCTCCTTTCTGTTCATGGTACGCGCATCACGATTAGGAGCAAATATGCCCCTGTCTTTCTTTCCATCTTCAATAATTAGAGATATATCAGTTCTGTACACGTTATTCTTTTAATAGTTATATATGTATATATATATATATATATCGCCGCACAAAGATTCAAGCACGCAGCAGTGCGGAATCAAAGAATGGGAGCAAACGATAAAGCACCATCTAAGCTTTGGCCATCTCGTCTGGCGAGGGCAGCAATGCTGGAGACAGTATGGTGAAAGAGGTCAGTTGGGTTTCCTGTGTGCGGTGGAGCGCTAAAATTCAACTCTCCGTCACTGCCACCGACCTTTTCTCTTCCTCTCCAACCTCCCACCCACTCTCCCCAATTCAAGCACAATCTGCCTCTACAATCTCTCCCCACTCGCCTTCTCTTCAGCAATAAGCTGCTTCTCGTGTCCTAGTCGCTTCCTCCCTTCTTCACCACCCCTCTCCTTGAAACGCCTCACAATGGCACACCACAACTTGGACGCCGAGATGGCCGGTATACAAGAGCGTATTCCAAGCCAATATCGCCGCCGTGGCCGACTTCCTCTCCTCCAGCGGTATTTTCCCGGCTACGGAGGGTGAAGAAAAGGGCTCAGAGGACAAGGAAGAGGACTCTCCCAACCAGGAAGCGGTTCCGGACCACTCGGAACCAACTAGGGTCGCCAAGGAGCCCCGATGGGTCGAGCTGGTGAATGGACAGCGCGAGCTCTCTGCCGGCGACGTCGGATGGGGATTCAGCTCCAAAGGGGCCGTCCACCTCTGGACCAAGCAGGATGTCATCAGCGGTGCGGATCCGCAAGCCGAGGGCGAGGGCGAGGGCGAGGGCAAGGTGATGATGGAGGAGTGGACGATTGTGGCCGTTGAGCGCCAGGAGGTGCGGTAACGAGCTCGAACATGGAACTTGGCATGGATACCGATGGGCCAAGTCAGCCAAAGTGTCGTACGCGACCATTCAGGGCTGCATACTTGTCTTCTCTTCTCTGCTGCCAATGGCGCTTCATGACACATGTATAATACCTGCACTTTGTTTCCAGTCAGGACCTACCATAATAATATACATACAGCAGTGCTGTAATCGATTGACAGGCCCATGTTATTGTGCATTGAGGACAGTCGTGCACTCGAGAACATTAGCATATTCAGCTAGCAAAATAAATACGTATGAGACCGTAGACCCAATAATGCTTCTCATCCATGTCTCCATTCCCTCTAAAACGCCATGCCATATACCAGGAATGCCCATACCAGGTCCCACGTAACACATAAGCTCCGTCATAGTCGTATCCACACTTGGACATTATCCCAGCCTTTCAATCTACAAGCCACTCAGTCATCGGCTGGCTCAACTCTGACTAGGACCTCTTCGAGGAAGCCCTCCAAGAAGCCTGCAACTTCACCACCCATGCCCACCTCGCCCGTCTCGTCCCACCGGTCCAACTCCTTGAATCGGTCACTGATCTCATTCACCAGCATCTTGACCCTCTCGTGGCAGTCGTGTCTCTGTTTTCGGCGTTCCATGAACCCCTGAGGATCGCGGAGCGCCTGGGCCGACTCTTGCTTGTTCCTGAGATTGAGGTGGTACGAACGCCGATTGAGGGCGGCTTCGAGGGCGGGCACAACGACGCCGGTCAGAGCGGTGATCTCGACGGCTTGGGAGGGAGAGGTGGGTGATCTGGGCATGGCGTTGTTGGTAGCAGTGGGTTTGGGACGGCCAAAGGAACCCCGAGACATGGGCGAAGGCTTGCCATAGCTGCCGGGACCGACAGCGCGAGGAAGATTGGGTGGGTTGGGTGTGGCCGGCGAGCCGGGTTTCAGTGCTCGGTCTCCAACGAACGGACCACCGAAAGGATCGCCCGGTGAGGAAGAAGGGGACCGTGAGGACTTGTTGAAATGGCTGGAGGGGTTGGCGTTGAAAGCCGGGAGAGGCTGATGCTGTTGCTGTTGCTGGTGCTGGTGAATTGGTGGAACTGGTGGTTGTGTCGAAAGGGGGGGAAGCGGTTGTTGACCGACGAGTTGTGGGAGCGGCTTTTGGACTTGAGATGGTCGTGGAATTTGGTTCTGATTCGAATCCAGCATCTGACTCTGAAGCTGGGCCGAGTGCTGCTGTACCTGACTCGATTGGTATGACGTATATGCACTACTGCTCGAGGTATTGTTAGAAGAGCCGCCTCGGAATGGCGGTATCTCCGGAATGCTCATGGGGATATTCATCGGAGGGGTTGGAAGGACCGATGCTCGGGTTGGTGTCACGTTCCGCTGTGGGGTGACCTCGAGATTCTCCATGTCTGCAGCAATGGATCGCTGGAGATAGTCATCGTAATCACGAGCGAGCGGTGTCTGGCGTCGTGGCTGCTGAGGCTGAGGCGTCTGCTTTGAAGGTGTCGCTAGAACGCGGCTCGAGGGATGCGGCGAGAAGAGTGCTGGCACAGGCGATATCCGTGGTTCTTCCTGGACTGCAGGTTGTGGGATGAACGATGTTGATTTCTTGTCCGGTGATGGAGGGAGGGGAATCTTGGTGGCCGTGTGTAACGAGCTCGTTGGCGATGTGGGAAGTTGCAGTTTAGCCAACCGTTTCGTGGGGGATGGTGGAGGGCTCGATGTTCGGAGAGTGTCTTCCGACGCCACATCGCTGTTCTCGTCTCCATACAAGCGCTGGATCGGAACCTGTTTCCGCACGGGAGAAATGTTGCGGGAATTCGTGCCAGCTTCCGTCATGGGCTTGAGACCCATCCCCCTCCCCCCGTTTACTGGGCGAACGGTTCCAAAGTCCCACAGGTCCTCATTCACCGGGTTGCTCTTCTTCTGCGGCGTGGCCTCGTCCGATGAATCGTCGGCCGACTTTGGATGCCTGAGCTGCCAGTCCTGGTAGCGTGTGATGAGCTCCTGGAGCCGAGCAGGCTTTCCAGCCTTCCGGATGAACGGGTGAGTGAGGAGATACTTGGCGGATGGCCGGTCTTTGGGATCCTTTCGCAAGCAGAGATCGACGAATTCTTTAAAGGCGGGGGAGAAGGGGCCGGTCAATGTCGGAGATGGGTTCTTGGGAATGAGAAAGAGGACCTTCATGGGGTGGATATCCGCATACGGGGGCTCTCCATTCGCCAATTCCAGCGCCGTGATTCCGAGGGACCACATATCGGCCTTGTGGTCGTATCCGGATTGCTTGATGACTTCTGGGGCCATCCAAAAAGGCGTACCGACGAACGTGTTCTTCTTCGTCATGGTTGCAGAGAGTTGCCCGGACACACCGAAATCGGCGAGCTTCACCTGCCCACTGGCGCCGACTAGGATATTGGCCGCTGTGGACGTGTCAGCATATCAGGCATAGGCCAAGTAAGACGACTCTTACCCTTTATATCCCGATGGAGCTTGTTGTCCGCATGGAGATATTCCAGACCCATCAGAAGCTCCTTGAGAATGACGGCTATCTCGGCCTCGTTGATGGGGCCCGGTTTCATGAGATCCGCACAGCTGCCACCGGAACAGAACTCCATGACGATCCAGAGGTCCGAGCCATGTAGATAGGAGCCATAATACTTGGTGACATATGTCGAGTTCATACCGGACAGGATGGAGATTTCGGTAATGATGTCGTCCACCTCATCCTCGGCATTTTCCACGTCAATGACCTTGATGGCTACCAACTGGCCGGTGCGGCGGTCGATGCTGTGCTGCGTGAGTAAAATTGAAAGCCGAGACCTGTCGAGGCGTGGAGACATACCCTTTGTACACTTTGCCGAAGCTCCCTCCGCCTGCAATGTCTTGTCAGTGGTCCATTCCAGCGCGCGCCTGTGTGGCAATGGTGTATCCTCGTACCTATGCATTGCTGCTTTGTGTACAGCGTAGCCGGGTCCACGGTCCCACTCACGAGGTCCCCCGACATGCTCGGATGGTGGTCTGATACGACAAGACCGTGCAAATGTCTGAGCGGGCAGCAGGGCGGGGTCGTAGCAGGTGGTTGTTTCGACGCACGGATAGATCGGAGCTGTTTGGAAGGTTTGCGAGATGGCGCCGGGGAAATGGGTGTATGCGGCGGCGGCGGCGACGACGACAGCGACGACGACGACGACGACGACGGTGAATACACACCTCGCGGGCGTTGAAAGGTGGAGGGTTCGCTGGGAAAAAGAAAAGGGTCGCGGTTGTTACTGTAATCGCAGCGGTGAGTTAGCTTGACGTCAACCGCAATTTCGTTTCCATGCCATGGATTTCGCGGGGAGAGGCGGGGAGAGAGAGAGAGAGAGAGAGACAAGACGAAAGCAAGCTCGTACATTTATTTCTACCCGTGGTGGGATTTTGTTTTTCTCCTTCTTTTCTCGCGCGCGTGCCGTGAAACCTGTCAAGCGTAGTTGGGGGTCTGGACGAGAATCGGTATCTCGGTGAAGTTCTGATGTCGAGAGTGGGTGTTTGTTGTCGTAAACAAAAAGTAGTGGGGGGGAGGCGAGGCTTTCGAGAGTTCGCGCCTCGGGAGGGTATGTTTCTAATAAATGTAATTATGTATTATAATGAGATGTATCAATGCCAATCTCAGGCATACGTAGTCGATATCTCTCTCTTGGAGGAAGCTGGAGGACTGCTGGCCGGGCGACTGGGACAAAAGAGAAGAGCACTAATATGGTAGCGTGGTAGGATAGGATAGGATAGGATAGGATAGGTAGATGGTAGATTGTTTCATGGGGCACGGTCTGTTTACTCTTCGTTATGCATCCAATTACTGGCATAACATGTACATACATAATAATACTCGTTCATCCATCTGATTACATACATAGATCCCTGCAAGTATGGACGCGCTGTTGTCGCGCGGGGTCATGCTTGACATGCTCAACACCTCCTCTATAAATTGCCCTCTCCATGTTAATTTTCCCCCCTTTCATCACACATGAACATTGAATCATCTCCCCAAGTCGCCATTGGATCGCATGTGGCGTGTGGCGTGTGGTGTGTGGCACGTATCATCATATTCCACACCGACAGCTGTCCGCCACTACCTCGCGTTACACCGGGCAACCTGGAGGGGTAGCTCCGTTTCGACTTCAAGCCGAGTCCACCATTCGACGACGTACTCACGACTTGCTTATATTTCCAGACGTCAAGTCGTCTAGCTGGGCCAGAGGAATCCAAAGACAAATGTGCTATACACCATGGTACAAAGAAGAAATGCAGAATGCATTTGATCATACATCTATTCATCTCCCAAGTTTACTAATAAATTCAAGTGTCCACCCGATACATCAAGTGTCATATTTTCTCATACAATTGTCAAAAAACCCCTCCGAGGCCGTAAAGGAGAGGTAACTATACCAATCTACAAAAGCACCAAACAAGGATAAATGCAGCATGAAATCGATCGACGATTCACTGGAAATCGAATTCGCAACGCAAATTACTCAATGAAGGACAGCATCGATCAAGAGTGGGTATCCATATTCCAGTCAGGGGGCCGTCACCAAAAACATATGCCCGTTTGCGTTTCCGTCCCGTTTCCCTATCCATCCCATAGTGCATACAACCAGAGAAAACCCCCAATCATCCAACGCCCCAAAACGCCGGCACTCGTGCAAAGGCAGAGAACGAACACGGTTCTATTCTCAACCAGAGGCGGTGCACATTTTATGCTGTTAGATGCTCCTTTTTTCTCCCTCTCCCTCTTCCTAATACCTGCTTCGCATCTCACTCCTAATACCTGCGTCGCACCCTCTCCGCCAGGGAACTCCCCTCTTCGGGCTCTTCCTCGACGGGCGCCGGCGTTCTCCTGGCCTTGCTCCTGTGACCCCGCCCGCGCCTGTTGTACGAGACGTTGCTGGCCGAATCGTCAGGTCCAATCTCACTCCGGAGTTCCTCGAGATTGTCGCCATCCTGATCCACTCGATAGCCTGCTGGAGTGTTCATTCTGACTTCGATTCCACCCATGGGCCCGCGTCTCGCTTGCGCAACCATGGCGAGTGCAGCACCACGCTCGCGAAGCCGACGGCGGATGACTTCCGCCGAGTTGTGTAGATGTTCAAAGGCGTCTTCCATGGCTTCCATGCCGAGGAAGATCTCCCGTTCGATTTCCGCCAGGACGGCAATCTCCGTGTCTTCGTCGATCTGCACAGGGGCTGGACCCGGGGGTCTGACAGAACCGGGACGCATGCCGGGACCTGGAGAAGGCCCGGTACTAAAAGGCGTATGTTGACCTGGTACGGTGGGCGTGGCGAAGCGTTGGAAACCACCGTCCGGGAACATCTGGCCCGATGGCCCACGGGACGGACCGCGAGAAAATCCTCCAGGGGGCGGCGAGCTGATTCCGTTGTGATCCTCTGCTCCAGACCAGAGGAAGCCATCGAAGCGACCAGACACCAATATCTCCCACTCTTGCTTGGTGACTGCAGAGAGGGTGGCGAGAATGTTGTGCTTGTCCGGATTTCGAATGAGATACATGACGACCAGTTGGTTTCGCGGAGGTGAGTAAAGACGGTAGAGACGTTGCAAAGCAACAGCCGCCTTGGAAATCAGTGGCGGGGTGCTGGCGCTCGTGTCAGGCTTCGTGCGTGGGTTCGGCAGCTCGTCCAGTCCGTAAAGCAGTGCATAGAACAGTGGGCGCTTGGGCTGTTCGAGGCGAGTGAGCATGGCAAATGTCAGGGTTTCTTCGTCGGCATCTTCGGGGGCAACGTCGTGCTGGTTTGAAAGCCAAGATTGCACGGCAACCTTTGTCTTCCGGGATTGCTGCTGGTAGTGTTCACGATATTGTTCGGGCACGTCTACATCGATGCGCTGGCACGGTGCCTCCAGGTCGGAAATACCGAGACCGCTCGAGGTACTCTGGTCGAATGGCGGCCAGGCTGGGAGGTCACAGCGACCGGATACGAGTTCCAGAATCTCCCCCCAGTTGACACCGGCATCGTCCTCGTTGACTTGGTTCACGGGATTGTCGGCACACATGATGCAGTGACAAAATTCCGACGAAATGTTGCGAGCAAAGACGGCTTCGAGACGGTCTAGCAGACGACGTGCGACGGAACGATAACCAGTCGCTACTGCAAGGGACCCGTTCGTGTCCATGACAGTAGTGTAGTCGTCGAGAAGCTTCTGTAGCGGCGTGAAGAAGGCCCGAACGTCATGCTCCTGGGCTCCGCTGACGCGAGGCGATGTATACTGGTTGTAAGCGGCGATGGGTCCCCCGTCAATGGCAGCGAGCAGACTGCGGGGCACGGGCCTTGAAAGACCTCCGTTTTGGAGAAGATAATCCACCCGCGGTGGTTCCATCATCATTGGGGGCGGAGGTGGTGGAGGCGGCGTCATGGGCGCATCGTTGGTGTAGTCTGTCGTATCTGTCACGTCTGTCACGTCTGTCACGTCTGTATACGCCGATTGCGCGCGGGAGATTGGATCCGTCATGATCTCAATCATAGGCGACCCGGCCTTCTGATCGTATACCACCGAATGCTGAGTGGGAGTTCGCGGCGAAGAGTCCATTGCCGATGCTGGAGAGGCCTCTGAATGGGAAGGGGATGGCGCCAGATGTCTCCGAGCATTTTGTTGGGTTGGGGCCACCGACGTAGCATCGGAAGCTGTGGATTGGGTGACTCGTGAAGCTTGACGCGAGGCAGGCCTGGCATTTGACGATGCCGCTCTTGCTGGAGACGGCGCATTGGCTGGACTCGCCAATCTCACGGTGGATTGAACGACGCGAGCTGGCGACTTGCCACGAACGGTGCTGGGCTCCGAGCCTTCGGTCGTCGAAGTCAGTTCCGTCCCTTCCATGCCCGTTGCATTTTCGTGAACGCTGGAACGTGCCCCCGCAAATCGAGGCTCGGGAGTCAGACGTGTACCGCTATCGACGCTTCGTCTGCCCGCTTCCATTTCCTTCTGTAGTGCCTCTGCTCGGCGTATGCTGTTTGCGCTTGCCGTCTTCCTCAGGTCGTTTGCTGTAGTGGCAGTCAAGGGGGGGCTCGGTGGTGCTCTCGCTGGAGGAGGCGTCGGTGGTGCTCTCGTCGGAGCTGGGGGTGAAGCATGTATGACGCTCTCCTTTTCTTCTTTCGCGGGTCTGTCCGAGACATCGGTGGGTTCTGGGGTGAAGGCGGATTTGTTGCGTGCTGCCAGTTCCGACCGTGAATATGGGTCGTCCTTGCTGTGCGTCTTGGAAAAGGTGGGATACGCTCCCAGACTCGTCCTCGAACCATTTGGAGAGCCCAAGGATCCCCGCCGGTCCATTTCGGGTACAATGGCCATCCGGATTGATCTGGGCGTCTTTGAAGACGACGTGCGACTGCGCTCTTTCGTCACAGGACGTTCACGGGGGTGCTCGCTCTCGTCGTCGTCGTCCTTGACTAGGGAACTCGACGTGGACGATTTGGTCTTGCGTGAAGATGGCCTGGTCGACTTGCTGCTCTTACGGCGCTCTCTTTCCTTGTCCTTGTCCTTGTCCCGGTCGCGATCGCGGTCCTTGTCCTTTTTGGGGCTGTTGCGGTCTCGGTCCGGGTCCTTTTTTCGACGTCGAGACTCGGAGGAGCTCAACATTTCCGCAGCTCGAGGTGGAAGAGCGGCCGGGTGATACTGCAGTCGAGCCGGGTCGACGGGGTGGGAAATCGACGTCGAACTCGTACCAGCGCGGTTAGAGAGATGAGTACTATTGGGCAAAGTTCCCATGTGCGGTGCTGGGTGCGCCAATTAGCGGGGAAGAAGGCGGGCGTCCATAGGGAGCGCTGAACAGAGAATGTCCTTGTGCGATGGGCTGTGGCGGCGTCCTGGGCTGCCGGAGCACGAGTGGGCGATGGGCGATGTTGGTTGTAGGTGTGGTATGTGGTATGCAAGGTGTTTCTGACGTGTTAAGGAAGCCTGCATGGATTAAGATGGTCCGAGAGGCCAATCGCGGCTAGCCTGGCAAGGACGCACAGCACATGTATGAAAGCTTCCAGCTTCCCACAGCTGACAGCCAGCGCATCGTCATTCACGCATTATCGCCTTGTCACCATCTCGCAAACATGCCTCGCAAACATGCCTCGCAAACTAACCCTCGCAAACTAACCCTCGCAAACTAACCCTCGCTTTCACTGTGCAGCTGCCAGGACACAATGGAGCCCAGTAATCCGCGCCGCAAAAGAGGCGGTTGTTGCGTAGTTGGATCTTACCAGAAGCCTGTCTTATTGGCCTTTTATTATTATTTTTTTTTTCATCGCCGCATGCCTTACAGTACATACTGAAGGTGGAGTCTAGGCTGCTGTAGTGTCTGCCAGGATGCTGGCGCTTGGGGATCTTGAAAATTACCGTCTTGCATGTACATATAATAGAAATATACAGTACTGTACACCGTTTGAACTTTAAACAGTCTAGCATGAATCATTCGCACATGTGGCATAGGGAGTGGCGAATGTGGCGAAGTATTTGTATGATGCGCACAGCCGCCATCTGTGACGTGGAGGGTCGATTGCTGGCAGTAAAACTCCCACTGTACATATACGAAGACTTCCAGTGTCGTCCAAAGTGTTTGAAATCGTCCAAAGTGTTTGAATGTACCCCAAGTATTGAGTACCAAGTATTGACTACCAAGTATTGAGGTCTGGGAAGAACGGTAGAAAAAAGCTATGCGGCCCGTCTCTTCCAAAAGAACTGCCATTCACAGACCATTCATGAATTACCCTTTCCATAAGCCCATGTATTTGCTCACTTGCCTTTCCACCCCCAGACGCCGTGACAAATAGAAAAGGATATCAACCAGTGCCCCTAAAAAAGAAAACGCACGCTGTACAGAAATGAGAATCTATCCATACTCCTTTCGGCCTAAATACCAATCTCGTGGAACCTCGAGTCACGATTCGGGCTACCCTTGCGCACAGCATCTGCATCTGCCGTGCCGAAGCTCAACGGCGGTGCAAGCTTCTCGTCAAAGTCATCCTCTGCCTCGTCAAAGTCGGTGTTGCCAGATACAGCGCTCTGTTCACTAAAAGTGCGCTCCGGAGTGCGGCCTCTCTCGTCTGAACTCATCACCCCTTCACCGCTGGAGATGGAGGAAATGCCAGAATGGCGATGCTGGGAGCTCCGGATGGGTTCAGGGGCTGGGCTCGCAGCGACAGACGCCTTTCGAAGAGTATTGCCGCCAATAAATCCCGGCTTTTCGTTCTCGGCACTGGCGGCGGAATGTTTGGAGCGTCTTTTGAACTTGTTCAGGAAAGATTTGATACCCTTTGAGTCGGATTTTGGCGAGCTTGGGGATGTGGGCAGAACAGAAGACGCCGCGTCCGAAGATTCGGTTTCTGGGACGTGTGAGGTTGCAGTTGGCCGAGGAGCAGAGTCTCGGTATAGACTGTCGTTTTGCTCCTTGGTGGTATCGTGGGCATCGATGGGCATGTTTGCCGGTGTAGGAGCACCTCCATCCCTCGACTTGCCCCTTTCTTCCTTCTGCAGGCGTTTCTCTTCTGCCTTCTTCTCCTTCTCGGCCTCCTTTTCCTGTTTTGCAGCAACCTTCTCCTCATTTGTACGTGACTTGGCGGCCCTCTTCTCTTCATCTAAGCCTGTTAGCGTTACGTCACAAACCACATGAAATTGGTGCTTACCTTTGATACGCTTCTCCTCTGCTTTGAGTTGGGCTGCACGCTCCTTCTCATTGAGTGCTTGTCGCTTCTTCTCCTCCATTTCGAGACGTTGCTCCTCCTCTTCCGCTCTCCGCTTCTCCGTCTTTTCGGTAATCTCGTCGAGTGTCGGCTGTATCCTGGCTTGGGCAACGGCATTCACATCCGCATGGTCCACATACTTGCCACCGCCGATGTGTATCTTGCCGTGATTCTCCATGCGTACTTCGCTGTTGGCGGCGGCTTTTGCCCTGGCCCTGGCGTCCCATTCCTCAATCATGGCCGGTGACATCTTGCCCGTGTCATCGAATATCTTCTTGTCCATACCGAGCATCTGAGCATTGACTTTGCGTTGCGCGGCTGCGAGGAGGTTTTTGCGATCTTGGTCCTGCTTCTTGGCGTCCACCTCTGCAACGGCCTTGTTGAACTGAGACATTTGCGAGCGTATTCTCCTAGACCGGAACTCATCTTCGTCCGACGAGTCTGCTGGTTCGGGATTGCTGGAAGCACGCGTACGGCCGCCACGACGGATGTTGAGCTTTGATCGAGGCTTCTCGTAACCATAGTAGCTTCGGAAAGCGGCATTCTCGTCCGGGCCAATCTTTGCCAGTCGTTCGGCTGCCAGCTTCTGAGCAGCCTCCTGGATGCCGATATATCGCATTGCCTGCTGTTTGATGTCTGCCTCGCTGCCTGCCGCTGGTTGAACGCCGTGGGCGGAGGTTGCGCCGCTTTGCGCCTGTGACTTGTACGCCCGACTGGCTGCTTGCTCAGTGTTGCTCTGTTGTACATTGTACATCTTCTTCGCCATGGAAATGGCGGAGGCTCGAAGCGCATCGTCGTGTCTCTTCTCTTCCACTTCCAGGGCAACCGGAGGGTTTGATGTGTACATGTCTCTCGAAATGGACTTGGAATGCTGTATCCGAGCCGCTTCCATTGCGCCAGATCCGAGTCGATTTGAATCGGTCACCGTTGTTTGGGGTTTCGTAGCTCTTGCGGAAGGACCGTGAGCTATTGTAGCGGCACTGAGAGCGTTTCTTGCAGAGTTGTTGGAATCAGGGTATATCGGTGCTGCTGGAGTTGATTGGGCCCGCTTTCGTCCCGAGTTGGATATGGCTCCCGTAGCCGCAAGGAGCGCGCCATTGGGCTTGTTCTGGGTATGCCTGCCATCGAGCTCGGGTGTTTTCTTGCGCATTGCAATGTTTGCTGCCGAGTTTCCGACAGCACTTGCTTCTGGTGTCCAAGGATTCAGCTTGACGCCGTCCTTGTGCGCAAGCAATGCTGCTTTTGAACCTGCGGAACTGGCCTCTGGCTGCCAGACCGGTGCTGACTTGTAACTGTGCGCCAATAGAGCAGCTTTTCCTGCTGCGGCCGACTGCTCAGGTTTCCACCACTCTGGACTCTTTTGATTTGCGTGTGCTAGGTTTGCTGCAGTGCCCGCTGATGAACGAGCATCTATTCCAACGATGGGGTATCCAGGGAGGTCTTGTGCCCTTGCCTGCTTGAGACTCGTCGCGGCGCCTGTGATGGCAGGTTAGGAACAGGGCGCCGAGGAGAATGGTGAGATGAATGTTTAATGTCGAAACTTACTTGCGGGGGAGAGCTTTCCGTCTGAACCGAGTGGACTTTGTGCATTTGATCCTCGGGTGTTGTAGAGCGCTGCTGCCGAAGCCTGATCTTGAAGAGTGCTGTTCTTTGTCTCGTGGGCTGAGGGATCCGGACAGCGCATGTTGGTCGTTTGCGCTCCCGGCGCATTCGAGTGTAGGGCACCCTTCAGTGATCCGTTATCAGCATCGTTTGCGGTGGAATGTGTTTGCGTGGCCATGATTAAAGCGTTCAAAGTCACGGTTCTATGGCAGTCGGTATCCGTGGCATGAACCGGTCTCGGTCTCGTAGGAGGTCAAAGGGTGACGGTGATTGCGTTCTGGTGACAGCCAGTGGGAAATATGGACGGCGGTGACAGCCCACACATGGAACAGACATGGCTAATAACCATGATGATGATGATGATGATGATGATGATGGAGGTGGTGTAGTGCCCCATGATGTCACCGTACTTGTAAAGCCCGTGTTGCGGTTGGCGTCTGCCACCAGCCCTTCAGCCCCTTGCTCTTCTGGGCAAGCCGATCGACGAGGTGAAGATCGCGAGGTGACAAGTCTCTCATCATTGGCCATGTAAGCGTCAAATTGGACGGATAAAATAATATTAGTTATCCCTTTCGGGCAGTCTTGTTCCTAAACGGTAATATTCATCCATCGTCCCCCTCGTCAACCAAGCATCCCTCGGCCATATCCTCCAGTTTCGCATGAGCGTGCATCATCGCCTTTTGTATGCTCTTTATATGCATGGATGCTGGAAATCGTGGACACTGCGACGGGGAAACAATGCTGCAGACACATGTACACAGTATGGGCATTTGAGAATTGGTGCCCTGCTTTGCTAGGGCCCCACAACAGGTTAGACGATATACAAGAGTCGACGTCAGAATAATCCCCTGGAGGAACTTGTTGGGCAGACGATTCTGACTCCTACAGTCTTTAATTCTTTAATTCACGAGAGATGACGACCACGTTGCAACCGCCAAAGAGCATACCAAACTTTCGAGATGTTGGCGCATTCATCAATCATGTCACGGGAACAAAGTACGGTCTCCTCCAGTCCCCTTTCACTTTGGTGGTGCAAGTATCATATATTCAACGTTACTGACGCGCACTGGACAGACGTCTGAAGACGGGATTGCTGTATCGCGGAGCTCGGCCAGGTAACCCATATTGCACTCGACGTGTCATGGGAGGCGCATACTGACGCGGACAGACGAGGCCACGGTCCTGGACAGAGACAATTTGGTCAAGGAATACGGCATGAAGAGTATTATTGATTTGCGCACAAAGTATGCTTCGCCATGTCCAATGTACATATGCACCCGTGGACTGATGGTTGCAGGACGGAGCACATTGAGCAAGCTCAGAAACGCGATGCGCACATCAAGGCCTCGGCGGCGGTTCCACAATCAAACGAAGCCATTGCGGGGCCCCTGAAGATTCCGGGCATCAACTACTACGACATCAACTTCAATGGTTCGGCCTTTTCCCGCATGCTCATATCCAAGCTGAGCTGGATCGAGTTCTTCCGGCTTATTGGTCTAATGGCCATTGGTCGTCGACTGGATGCCATCAAGATCCTTGCGCCCAGCATGGAGGCCATGGGTCTGGTCGGGCTTGGGACGAATTCCTTGGACGTGTGCACGAAAGAGGTCAAGGAAGTCTTTGACGTCTATGGCGACGAGAAGAACTGGCCGCTCATGATCCACTGCACGCAGGGGAAAGATCGCACGGGGCTTACGGTCATGCTCGTGCTGTTTCTACTTGGCGTAGACGTGGACGCGGCAGAGCAGGACTACCTACGCTCGGGGCCGGAGCTCGAGTCTGAGAGGGAAGAGAGAATCCAGGAGATTTCAAAGATTGGGCTTTCGGAAACATTTGCAAACGTCGACCCAGACATGGCAAGCAAGGTGCACGAGCATCTGGAGAGCAAGTATGGTGGTGTTGAGGGGTATCTGGCGCAGGCGGGAGTGACCGAGGAGACCAGGACGGGCATACGAAAGCTGCTGCTGGCTGACGTAAACTGATAGATATTTTTTTGAAGAGCGAGCACCAATGATGAATTGACCGCTTGATGCCCAGGTGGATTATCAACGGTCCTTTTCTTGCAGTTCACACCGGTGTACAAGTGTACAAAGGGCACAAAAAGGTAACACAGCCATTCACACGCTGCACTCTCTCTGCACACGTATGCTCTCAGCGACCGCTATCAGTTTGTTTGGAGCTAACCCTGAATCGACGTCTCCATGCCCTTGCTAGGAAGCTTTTAGTTTCGCTTCGCAGTCCAAGCTCCACACCGCCCGTCCCACCTTGGCATTTGCGTCCACACCTATTTACTCTCAAGCCCCGTCCCTTTCTGAAAAAAATTCACCAACACCACTCGAGATGAGTAAACCAGACCCAGAGAGCAGCTTCGAATGGATCGAGACCCCTCCAGCTCGGTCTCCCGCCACTCCTGCTTTTGATTGCGGCGTCAAGGTCACTTCTGTAAGTACAAACCATCTATCAATCAGCCGAGAGGAATGCCCCGCCTGCCATTGAACGTCGACATGATGACAGAGAGCTGATTTGGGGTCTGTATTAGTATCCCGCAATTCCCAATGCTCCCCTACCCGCAGATGGCGCTTCCTCGGAACACTTCTCCAACGGCCTCCTCATCGCCCTCCTCACTCTGATTCCAGGCTACATCACCTACCAGTTCGGCGGCGGGTTCAAGACCTGGGTCTTCTTCTCCTTGATCTTGGATCTCCCCATCCTTGGTGCCTTCTGGATCGTTACCTCTGAGTTTGCCCCTCGCAAGAATGTCAAAGCCAAGCTCCCGGGCAAGCCCATCGAACACTACCTCAAGTTCAACAAGGCCGAGGACAGGGAACAGTACCACGGCCACAAGAAGATTCCCATGGAGACCTTCTACGAGATGTACTTCAACGGCGATGTCGACTTCAACGGTGACGCTCTGGAGATCTTGGAGCTGAGGCACGACTGGTGCAACTTCCGATTCACGTTTGGTCTGATCAGGCATTTCCTCACTGGAATGATACCCGAGATGATTATGCACACCAGGTCTCAAGGTATGCTCATCTTACCACTCCAAATGAGAGAATCGGGCTGACAATCATTAGACGAGGAACAAGTCCGCGACCACTACGACCGTGGCGACGACTTCTACGGCTGGTTCCTTGGCCCCCGCATGATCTACACGTCTGGTATCATCTCCGACATCAATCGCGAGGAGTCTCTCGAACAGATTCAGGATAACAAGTTGGCCGTTGTGTGCGAGAAGATCAATGCTCAAAAGGGTGACCGCATGCTCGACATTGGATGCGGCTGGGGTACACTTGCCAAATTCGCCTCTGTCAACTACGGTGCTCATGTCACTGGTGTCACTCTTGGACGCAATCAAACTGCCTGGGGAAACAATGGCTTGAGAAAGAACGGTATCGAAGAGAGCCAGTCTAGAATCTTGTGCATGGACTATCGCGACATTCCGGTTCCACAAGGCCGTTACAACAAGATCACCTGTCTCGAGATGGCTGAACACGTTGGCGTTCGTCACTTTGGTAGCTTCGCTCGGCAAGTCTATGATATGCTTGACGATGATGGTGTCTTCTTCCTTCAGATTGCCGGACTCCGCAAGGCCTGGCAATTCGAGGATCTCACCTGGGGACTCTTCATGAACAAGTATGTCTTCCCCGGCGCCGACGCTTCAACTCCATTGGGATGGGTCATCGACAAGCTCGAGGGCGCTGGCTTCGAAGTCAAGGGCATCGACACTATTGGCGTACACTACTCGACTACCCTGTGGAAGTGGTACAGGAACTGGATCGGCAACAAGGAGAAGGTGACTGCTAAATATGGTGACCGCTGGTTCCGCGTGAGTATTCCATCTTCATCCATTCACCCTCTCTCGTGCTGACTCCGTGGTAGACCTGGGAGTTCTTCCTCGCCTACTCGGCCATTGCCTCGCGTCAGGGAACCGCAACCTGCTTCCAGATCACGCTCGTCAAGAACATCAACTCGACGCACCGTGTCGAGGGCATCCCCACGCAGTTCGGCCTTTCCGCCGCCCTTGCCGCCGCCAAGGCCAGGCTGACAAAGGGCTGATTACGTTACATTTTTGTCATGGCATAGTTATTAATTTGATTGTAGTCGTAAATGGCAATGTCTCGTGGTTAGAGGAGGTGAGACGTATTTTGACGATGGAATCGGTGGTGTTGCGCCGCGAACCTCTGGTAAATGGTTTCATGATGATGTTGATAACCTCGATGGCAAGATGCCTAGTGCTCCATCATCTACTCCAATTCACATTACACTAATTCAACGCCCGTGAGTGCAGTTGGACATGTTGGAATTTTTGCAATGGTGGTCCTTTATGATCGGTTTTCTTGCCCGACTGAGTAACGTGTGACTCGTGTCCGCTCTGGTGCTGATTGCTGTAAATACGAGACGAAACATGGACTGGCTGATGGACCGATTCGACTTTGCAAAGCTCTGTCATAGTTGCTAGGCTCCAATCGGAGAAGCTCGTATCATATCATACGTGGTTGCCCCGCTGTTTCCTATGCTTGCTATCTAGGGTATGTACATGTCATGGTTCGATCAAATCGTCCCTCCGTCGTGACGCCATCCCCCGAGTCTCTAACCAAGAGTCGCCAGAAAGGTGCCGGCATCCAGCCTTGCCAATCACTCCCAATTGGTCTATAGCATGTCACGTCTAGAAGAATAGCTCCTTGATCTGCGCATACGTATCTTCTGGGTTCTTGACCGAATGGCCCACAGTCCTGGGATCACTGTAGATCTCCCAGTCATTCCCGCCCTCGTACGTCTTATCGCCAAAGAAATGGATCGTCGTGTAATCAACGCCGTCCTCCCTGCTCTTCTCGGCCTCGACGTGGTTCAGGCAGTACGTCTTGTCCCAGCCATTGGGGAAGATGTCGAAGCTGATCTGGCCGCCGATGCTGTAGGTGAGGCCGAGGTCGGGGAAGGCCTTTTGCAGCTCCGCCACCATCTTAGGGCGGATGTTGTGCTCGGTGTCGTAGGCGGTGAAGTCGTTGCGCTCGGCGACGGAGGCGTTGCGGCCAATTGGGGATACGTTTATCATGCCGTTGCGGAACTCGACAAAGGTGCCGCGCTTGATGGGGATGTCGAGGTCAGCGATGTAGTGCAGGATCCTAGGTTTTTGACGTTAGTCCTGAGTCTTCGAGTCTCCTATCGTTCTTCTTCGTCCCTTGTCTCTCGAGTCTCCTATCATTCTTCTTGGCCCCTTGTTTCTTGTTTCTCACTGCCGACGCGTACCCGTTTCCCAATTCTACGCTCGAGAAGGTGTACGTACCAAGTGACCAGCTTCTTGTATTTCTCCTCCCCAATCCATCCAATGAAACTCGTGCTCGCGAGCTTCTCGCCCAAGCGGAACGCAGTGAGTCCGTTCTCAGAGAAGCAGAAGTCGAAGAGCGAGGTTACGTTTACTTCTGCCGAGCCGAGTTGTTCTTGCTGCTTGGCAAAGTCGGAGCCGCCGACGTAGCCGATGGCGACCTTCTGGCGGAGTTCGGAGAGCAGTTGGAGCATCGCGGGGGAAGCGAGCTGGGATTGTGTTAGCCATGGGTTGAATTGGATGGAAATGGAAATGGAAATGGAAATGGAAATGGAACTGGAACTGGCGGCTCAGGGTGTAATTTTCAAGCTCCAGGATGAACTGCACGTACCTGCCTGGAAATTGTGAGCGTTTCGTCGACATCGAAGAGCACAATGGTGTTTTTGATCGGGCGCTCGTTCAGCGGAGGGTAAATGGCTGCTGCGGCCGCCATGGTGTCTGCTGTGGGTGTTCAAAAAGCTGCTGTGTGTTGGACAAGGGGCGTGAGTGCTGAAGACCTCCCAATTGTCCTGGAGATTGCTCGACAGCGAAGGAGAGAGCAAAGGTGGAGCGATTGGCGGCCACGAGAGACGAAATGTTGTATGTAGAGGGGCACCCGAGCTTTCTGCAGGGTTCGGTTGCTCACCGCAGTTTCGCTTGGACCCACGACAATGGCATCAGATTACTTCTAAACATCGGGCTGAATTCTGGAAAGTGACTCCATCTGATTCGAGATATGCAAGGGATTCCTAAAGTTACTTTGTATTTTATTTTATAATATACTTCGTATGCGTGGATGCGAACCGAGATGCGTCTATTCGTTCATGTCCGTGTAATGCTGAAAACGGAGCTAGACAGGACGGGAATGGCGTACGTGAACGTCGACTTCACACCTGGACAACTCCAGACATCAAGTCTCCATGTCCTACATCAACATGTACTTCGAACCATCAACCCCCATCAGCATTGAATCTCCTCAGACGTCCTTTCAGGATGCTCGTTGTTCTCTAAACCGGCGGGCTGATTTGGGGGGTGAAAGTTATGGGCTGGGTATAGAGTATTGCACTTCCTTTTTTATCTCCTGTCTGTCCATCGACTTGATCTTTGCATTTTTTATTATAATCAGACTCAAATGTTTTGCTCGTATGATAGTTTCCAAAGTCATCATAGCATAGCAATAGTGTGTGTAGTATGAGCATTTCCTCCACTCTCTTAAATCTTTCTCGATCCTACACGCTGCCAGAACCTCTGCATTCGTCGTCTCAGTTTCATGTAAAGAAGTTTCCCTATCGTTTTCTTCATGCTTTGGTAGATGCAGATGCAGCGTCACAAGCTCAATGTTGCCTTGAGGTGGCTGGTCTGGTGAAATGCCTCTGTGGGCATATATCTGCGTGACAAAGCCATTGTATATCTTCTCAATCTCTCAGTATCAAAGTCCAATTTCTGTGCAGCGGTACGGAGTGTGAGTAACTCGATGTTCCCTTTTCATTTCGCAGTCACCCGTCCCGCACAGTGAGGCATTAGTGCCACAACACCGCTCCCACACTCACAGCCCCACTCTATTTCCAGTCACTTCTTTCACTCCCACCTTGCTGTATATATATCGGTTTATTTTCAAGCTCAGATATCAATTCAAGACAATATTATCACCGGATAACAACAAGATCAATCAGACGGGGTAGCTCAGCGGTAATACGGTACGTACAAGTATTTCTTTACAATCCACACATTTCACACATTTCACACAAAAACCCAACTCGTTGGTCGTTCGAGAGAGTTGAGGGACTCGCTTATTATCGACCCGTTTCTTTTTTTTGCATTCTTTTCATTCTTTTACAGTTTCTCCCCACGGGCTGGCTTAATGACATCCCAGACACCCTGCTATCACAGACTGACACCTCTCTAGTTGAATTGCACCATGTCCTCTCACTCCTTCTATGCGCAGATGATGGACAACACCCCCGCTGAGCCCCTGCTGCCAGAGACCAAATGACAACACTCCCGCATCCATAGTGATGGAACTGAGTCTGGCTTCTCCGAATAGCCCATCTTCAAGCAGGTCCTGGACGTTGCGGGCGCGGGTACGGTATTTTTCTATAATTCCTGTTTCTATAAGATTCAAGTTCCGAAGACTTCATCATGCCGAGTGACAACTTGGGGGTTTGCTCTTTTTAATGTTCAGATTCAACTATATAAGTCCATCGTAAATGATATCAAAGAACCATAAACTGCAACATGGCATACAATTGTTCAAAACAAACACAGAACCCATGGAACTGACATGTTTTATTCTAGGACTTGTCTCAAATCGGTGTTTAATCTCGTGGAACTGTACTGGAAACGGGGTTGTCCCACCTCAAACGCTTTGTTTATATCACATTAAACCTTGGACGAACCACAGGAGTAACTAACAGCGCCGAGTATAACTATAGCAAATCCGATAGGTGTCAGACGCAGTAATTCACAAACTTGGAGAAGACACGAGACTTTCCTGGACCACGGGATGACGCAAAACAATCATCGGCGTCGCAATTACTACTATAAGATCAGGTGTAGTTGAATCAAGCAGAAGAATGTGTGTATTTGACAGATGCCATTGCGCTTTTTGATTCATCTGAATTCTGTACAGGCGGACGTCTCCCACCCACTGTTCTTGCCCACTTGGCTTTTCCAGTCCATTCCAAACCACTTCATCGAAGAAGGAAGCCTCCCTCGCTGGAGCCAACCTCGACGTTATACCTAGACGACAGCCTGTCCGTGGTGATGGAGAAGAAGAGGCAAGATATCCCTGCTGGGTAGACTCTTTCGCAGCGATTAGTATCTCATGGCAAGATATGACCTCTACTACTCGCCCAACGGGGGGCTAAGGTGTTCTTTAGTCCTACGACCTGATGCTGACTAAGCACGTACACCATCTGCTTACTCCGTTTGGATCGGTGAGGTAATATCAGAATTCAGATCCGGCTTTGTGTGCGATGCTCTCCTTTGCATGTCGCCAGGCCAGTGAGTATAGTTGATGTCACTTGCACAATACCAACACAGAGCACACTTCTCCCCTCGCTCAACGTCACGTCCACGTCACGAACCATGGCGAAAGATTGAAAAGATTAGAATGGGAGAATGGAGAGCATTCATTCGCCATGCCAGACATGCGGTGATGGCATACATAACCCTAGGCCGAGCGAAGAGGCCAGCGGACCCCATAGTAAAAAAGTAAGCCCCGGCTGCAAGTACCGTGACGTGTCTGTAGTTTGAACCGACCGTGAAAAAAAACCCCCCATGTAACTTATTGATACACGCGAAATGGAAAGGCAGAAGAGGGCTTTGTCCGTGTTCCAACGCCCATGTGTACTTTGCTTTGATTCCATCCCATCACACACCCACCCACCCACTCCTCATCGACCCCGTCACTTCATCCTTGTGGCAGAAAGGGATGCAAGATAATGCCATTTTCCCGATTCTTTCGTACCCATCTTTTAGAGCAGGTGGCCGGCTCCGTAAACTCGTGTTGCCCCACTTATCATAGTCAGGGTCTAAAGAAATAAAAACGTTGTAGTGGATACTCCAGATAGCAGGCAATAGCGACATTTTTCTCTTACTTGCCCCCCTGATAGGCCCCTCTCTTGAGATTGAACGCTCTCTGGTCCTTCAGCCATCGCCGGTAGCCCGCAACGCTGCCGATCTTTTCGCCGTAGTAGTCGGGAACGGGATTTGCCATTGAGGAAGAGGTCGGGTCGACACGGTGCTTCTTGATGCGGTTGTAGAATTCACGTTCTTTCTGTTAGTCGTATCGAATTAGCAATGGCTTGAAACCTATCATGGAGTGCATTGAGTGTGTCGAGGGCAACTTACGCTCTCGAGGTCTGCTCGAATCGCCCTATACCGCACATTGAAGACTGCATTTCCGAAGAATGGTCCTATCAGCCATCCCACGGCCATCATGGCCATTGCACTGAACCCCGTTACCATGAGCGGATCGAGACCGAAGCTCATTGCCAGTGTGCTGTCCATGCCCTGGTCGATGAAGACCCTCAGACCCGTATAAGTCGTCGCTATCGCACTGACACTAGAGGCAACCACACTGATCTTTCGGCGGGTGCGACGGAGAGCCAGGAAGTCGTTCCATGTCAACTGTTGTGGAGTTGCAGCGGTGTTGGCGGGGGTGGGGGTGGGGGAACTGGCGGACGAGGCGGGAGCCGTGGATGCATGTCGAGTCACGATCTGGAAGGGAGATGGAGAGGATTTGGAAGTGGAGAATGGATGCGCGGTCCGCTGGATCTTGGCAGGTCGTGCAGAGGTTGTGAAAGAGGCGTTCGCACAGCATGGAACGACGAGTGCGGCGGGCTTGAATCGGATGCTAAAGGCCCTCGCAGGGCGGAGACTGCTCGTTGCGAGCATATTTGCGACTCGAAGTTGGAGGTGGGAGTGAAGATTGGCGGGAGTTGTGAGTATGTAGTCTGAGGGCGCGATGTTGGCTGCTGAAAATATATTCTTGGCGGTAAGTAAGTGGTTGCTCTGTACCTGACAAGGGCAACGATTGCAACAAAGGTCCGATTGAGGGTACAATCAAGTAGTACACAGTCCCTCGATTTGGACTTGATGCGATTGCGACAGCGACAGCAACGGTGTTTGTACATTCTCGTGAAACGTCACAAGGTTCGACGGCCTTGCGCTCTAACAATCTGCTTACTCATTCACGATCTGCATCGTTGGAGAAATAAATGCATCAGAAAAGTCTCCATGTGTGAAGGAACAGTCCAAGAGTTAGGTATTCGAGGCTGACAATTCAATCGCACTACAAGATATGCTATTCTTCCAGAAACGAGCTCTACTCATGTACACTTGAGTCGACGATGAAGACCTGCTCCCCCATGACTATTATGCCACACCCTCCCAAGCTATCATGCATGTTTCTCCAGATTGAAATAGAATATGGTAATATTTGAATAAACGATGCTGAATATCGTTTTCCACTTTGCCCTTTATCGTGCACGTATGGTGTGTGCATCTCAAAGACATGTTTATGCTACTGGTGAAGAAACCCATACCTCGACTGATACTATATCCTCTCTCATCTTACGGTGCCCACTGGGACGAACACGGAACAGGCGCGAGATGTGTTCAGCTCGCGCTGCGGCCCGTTAATGCGTTAACGATGCGGTGTAGGGCTGAACGTGTCCTTTTTCAGTGTAACATGGCCAACCAGGTAGATGCGGAAACGGCGTGTCCCGATGCCAAACGACGTGAGAGGCGTGAGCCGACCATCTGAAAGAGAGGCAAGCTGACGAGAAGCCGGTGTCGGCAACGGTGGTGGCGGGTGGGCAGCCAATGAGTGAATTGCGGTTGCGCGACGATGACAGATGGATGCAGACGGATCAAGTGGCATGCCTGCAGTGAAGAAAAAGGAAGAGAAGAAGAGAAGGAAGACGTACAATGTCAGATGTCGAAATGGATCCACAGAGGTCGGGAAGAGTCCAATCATGTATAGATTCACGATTCACGATTCACAATTCACAATTCACAATTCACAATTCACGATTCACAATCCACGATTCACGACTACCGGGCAGCGCGAGACGCCTTATCAACCACACCTCCTCTCCCCCACACCGGCGTCGCGTTGCGTGCATGAAATGGGGGGGCCCCAGATACATCGCCTCCTCCACTCCAGCCATAGATACGCCAAGTAGTCGTATGGCGCTATATATGCAGTCGTCGGAAGCTTCCAACGACGCCCCCGCTCCGTTATATCGAGAACTCCAACTTCGGCTTGGAAAGTCGACTTGCAGACGCCATCTTCGCCACCTTGCAACAACATTTGAAACATTTGGAACCCTTGCGCCGATCCTCCAAAGCTTCATTAGCGCTACTCACATTGATAAGACATGGTGGTGTTGCTACCGGGAGCTCGACGACCCTGGACCTGGACTTGGACTTGGACTTGGACCTGGACTTGGACCTGGACTTGGACTGCTGAGGGTTGAATCGAACCGCCATGCCTCGACCTAAGAAACCTGGCTCTGGCGAACCAAAGAGGAGATCTCGAAATGGCTGCTGGTACGCAGAATCTCCATGTCCGCACCTCTAATCTAACCGTGATGCAGGCCGTGCAAGGCGCGCAAAGTGAAATGGTACACTTCCACACATGCATCATATGCACAACAATCATGATAACCGTTTGACAGTGGAGAGGAAAAGCCGCGATGCACCAACTGCGACCGACAGGGTGAGACGTGCGACTATAGCATAAAGCTCAATTGGGGGGGACGTACCAAGAGGAACCCAGATACGCCTCCCTCGAAAACCTCGAGTACCACTGCCAGCCCGTATATGTCCTCTTTCTCCTTTGAAGACCATGCACCTCCAACACCAGCAACTCCGGATGCGCTGGTACCTCGCACGAACTTCATCCAACATGCGCGATCTCGTTCCGCCACGTCTGCCACGTCTGCCACGTCTGCCCCCACATCCAACCCTTCCACGATGGATCCTGAATTGGTGAGAATAAGTCAGAATCAGTCGCAGCCGATGATTGCAAGAGACGGACCATTTTCGCAACATGGCAACCTTGGGCATGGACTGCAAAATGCTCATCAAAGTAGTCCCCACCCAACATCTGCACACACCTTCGACTATCCATCCCCATCGGCAGCCAGTTTCGACACCTGCAACCTCGGCAATACAGGATTTGTGCCCATGAACACAGATGCGCCCATCTCGTCCCCCTCGATGCTCCCCCCAATGCGCGGCGCCTTGTACAGCTCCCCGGGCGCTCGACATTATGGAGAATCTGGAGAACCCACGCACAAACGCCACAAGCGTAGTCACTCGGCTGAATCGCCGGCTACATCGGTGTCATTCTCCACATCAGATGTACACTCTCCCATGCCAGGTCCGCCTACGCCCTACAGTCCTTTCATGATGCCGTTAACACCAAACTCGTCAGTTGGACCCGATGATCAGAGTGTGCGTAATGGACTGAAGCAGACAGCCGCGGTGAACCCCCTCACGGATCCGCGTCGACTCTCCGTACAGTCTTTACTGACGGGTCCGCCTGGAGATGATTCTCAAAGCCCCGAAGCGCGTCAGAGTCGACGATATCCAATTGGCGACTCAGGCTCGACCACCTATGGTTATGATCTGGGATACCCCGACCTCGACACGCCGAAGAACGACGATTTGAATGCCATTGTCATATTTAGTCCACCAGGCGGCACCACAGTTTTAGACCACGAGGCTTCGGATGGGAATGATGAGGTGCGAGGCCAAGATATGGCCTTTGAGAAAAGAGGTTACTACACGAAGCCGGTACCCATCAAGATCTCGAAATCTCTCGAACCGCTGCCACCGTTGCTGTTGGAAAGCCCCATGAATCTTCTTTACTTTCACCATTTTCTCAATCACACAGCTCGTATACTTGTCCCACACGACTGTGAACAGAACCCGTTCCGGCAGATCCTCCCCGAGAGTAAGTTTGTCTCCGTGTCAGGTCTCAAGAGTCACATCTCTAATGCTAGCAGTGGCGGTACGAGACGAGAACATAATGAACTTGCTCCTCGCTTTCAGCGCCTCCCACCGCGCTCGTCTTCTCAACCATGCCGAGCCCGCAAATCGCATTGCTGTTTGGGTTCAAGATGTCTTCCCTAAACTCCGTCTTGCTCTCGCCAACAACGACGACAGCCAAATCTCCAATGCCACTCTAGCCCCAGCCATCATGATGGCTTCGCTCGAGATCATCTCGCCCAACACATTTGAAGTCCCTATATCTTGGCAGAATCACCTCACCATTGCACGTCAGATGATCATGGCTCGAGGCGGACCACGGAGCATGGATCGACACGACGGCGTTGCCTACTTCCTAGGCCGCTGGTTTGCTTACCTTGACGTCTTGGGATCTTTATCGGGAAACAAGAACGACCAACCTCTCAGCTCCTTCTACTGGTCGTCGGAGAACGCATCCGCCGACGAAGATTTCCAGATTGACTGTCTCATGGGCTTTACATCGCGCTGCATGGGAAGCCTTGCACGCATCGCCGAGCTCGCCAAGCAGTGCGAGACGGAGCGCATCGACGAAGAGGGCAACATCCGCTCCGACTGGTTACCAAGCTCCGAGATTGTAAGCCAAGCTGCGCTCATCCGACGACATCTCGAAGAAGGCCTATCCGATCGTATCGTATACAAGGGGTGCGACCACCGCTCCTTGGATAGCAGCGAGAGCGAAGGCGCGTGGGACGCCACGGAGATCTATGCAACAAACGAAATGTTCCACTGGGCAGGTCTCATCCACCTGTTCCGACGTGTGCTCGGGAAGCCGGCACAAGATGCCGAGGTGCAGCACGCGGTACGCGAGATTGTAGGACTGCTGTACAAGGTCAGGAGAGGCAGCACTGCGGAGGCCTGTCTTCTGTTTCCAATGTTCGCCGCCGGCTGCGATGCGAGAGACGAGGGACAGAGGGAGAAGATTATGGAAAGGCTGAGATGTGTCGAGGGATTCGGTATGACGCAGGTGAGTTGTACAAAGTAGACGTTTAGCAATCGAATAAATAAAACACGAGTGGCTAACGCTTCCAACACTAGGTTCACAAGGCCCGATCGTTGATGCAGCGAGTCTGGGACACGGGGAAGCCGTGGGAAGCCCTCGTGTCTGGCGAGTTCTTCGGGTGAATGTCATGTATACGTCGCACGACTTCTCATGCAATCTTTTTTACTCCAAGTCCTTTTGATTGCATTTAACGGCTGTATATATATATATATATATATATATTCCAACTTCAAAGTCACTATCTTGTTAGATGATCAGAATGGAGCGATTTGGCGTTATTTCAAGAAGCACAGTGTATATCTATCACAGAGTACAACAGGATAGTCAATGGACGGGTCATGGTCATGGTCATGGTCATGATTATATTATATTTTTGGCGTTTTGTAGAGATACCCTACGACATGCAATGCAATCAATGCTCCACCTATCTTCTTTTTCTTCTTCTTCTTCTTTTTCTTCTTCTTCTTCTTCTTCTTCTCTCTCTCGAGTATATATATACATGTTAGTTTTCCACCGACCACGTCATTAGCCGCAGAACTAACTTGGTGACCCCCCCCCCCTAAGGGCAAGATTCGGCTGCTGCTTCTTCATCCATCCATGGATCCATGAATACTCGACGTCGATGCTCCAAGTAGTTTGTTTAGCGAGTCGTCAACATTTATATATATATATATATATATAATTAATTAAATAAGACGTTTTTTTCTTCTCCACACGCAGATCTTTTCTGAGCAGAGAGCTCTTCATTCTCTTTTATTTTTATTCTTGTATCCGACGTGAGTGTGAATCGTGAATGGTGAATTGTGGCTGGTTTGATGTGAGAAGATACAGACAAAGGCACAAGTTTGTTGTTTGTTGTTTGTACAAAGTTTCTTGTTTGTACAAATACTTCTTCTTATTCTTCACTAATCCTTTCGGCTCAGCTCAACTCAGCCATGCTACTAATAACTATCAACAACGATCCCGTCTACCCCACCCCCTCTCCTCGACGTTTCCCTATAAAAAATTACCTTACACATTCCATAGTCGGTCCAGCCTCCGTCTCCTTCCTCGATGGAGCAATGACCCGCAGGTATAGAAATAAAACAAGAGGAAGCCGCTCCCTGATTGGCCGGAGGACAGCTGAAGAAAATAGACAAAAAAAGGTGCAGTAATGAAGTTGAGTACTAGAATAGATAGACGTAGCTGATCAGGAAACGAAGCCTCGTTCTTCCGTCAACAGGTACTCTACAAACAACGCTCCAAAAAAACGCCAGAAAATGCTTGATTGCGGGGCTTATGTACTTGGTTGTACGACAGTATCAAGGTTGTCGAAGAGCAGTAGCGTACGTTAATTCGTGTTTCACATCGTCCATCATCTGCGCTCCTTGCGTAGTGCGCCAAAACAATATACATGGCTTTCTTTCTCGAGGTCATGGTCCTCTTTTCTGACGATTCCGGAGCATGTTGGGTTCGGGCGTTGCTGGTTTATGTGCTTGAGATTTTTCCTGCCTCGTAGACCCGGCCCATGAACTCGTCAGGGCTCTCTGTAATCTTCTTCTCCTTGAGCACGTCGAGTGCTTCTGGCACCCCACCCTGGTAGCAGCTGCCTTCGAGATAGACGAGCATGCCAAGCATTACACGAGGTCCGATTTTATCGCCCTCGATGGAATACACGTCCATGATTCGCGCTGCGTGGTCGACGCTCAACCTGGAGCAGAATAGACTCGAGTACATGTCGTCCATGTAATCGCGTGGTTCGACACGAATCTCCGCGAGGCGCGTGGCAAGCATGGGGCATTTCTTATCCAGGGCGGAGAGCGTAGTCGAATATGCATTCGACATGGCATTCACGTCGCGGACCAGGAAGGAGAGCGGGAGGGCGCGATTGAGTAGATTGCAAATGGTCGAGAAGGTGTCGTGTACCGACATGTTTAGGAGGAATAGACCTGCAATGTGGTGCACGCCGGCGGTCGTGTCCACGTCGGAGCGGTAGCTCGAGTACGCGAGACAGACGTCGACGAGGTCCTGGTGAAGGGGCTGGGCTTCGGTCTCTTCGATTCCCTGTTCGTCGGATTTGGACGCTGGAGCAAACATCTTCAGACTCGGGAATACGTTCCTGGTGTTGTCAATCATCGTCTTGACCTTGCCATCGAAAGCTGCGTCTTCTCCGACTTGTTTGATCTGGGAATTGGCCTTCTCGAGCGCGATATTGAATGTGTTTTCCGTAATCTCCAGATCGTTGCCAATCGCCCTTTGCCAGATGGTTCCTCGCAGCTTGTTGGGAATTCCGTTCCACCACATCTTGCGGTGCGTGCCTTTGCTTTCGGGATTCGACATTTCCGTGGCCCAATTGGGGAGGAGAAGGGTATTCCAGTAATCTGCCTTGACGCGTTCGGCTTGCTCGCGTGCAATGGCTTCGGCTTCTTGGCGCTGAGTCTCCAGACGATCTGTCAATGTTAGAATGAGTGATACGCAGGGCGGCGAACAGGGGTACCCACCAGCTTCCTCGATCCGGGCCAGCATTCTTTGGTATTCCTTCAGATGCTTCTTCTCCTCCTTCCTGTCCTTTGGTGGTAGCCATGAAGGCCGCGTCCTCGAAAGGTACTTTTGCTTCTCTGCCGAGGGCTGCAATGGGTCGATCAGGGGGTCGCTCTTTCGGAGAGGCGGGAGCGATCTTGTTCGAGACTTTGGCTCGGGCTTCTCAATTGACGGGGACCGCGACAAGGATGGCAGCTGTCGTTTGATTTCCTGCTGGCTTTCCAATTCCGTCTGGTATTCCTCCAATGCCTCGGTCACCTTCTTTGCGTCTTCGTCAAGACCTGTATATGTGGTTTCCCATGTGTTGGTCGATTGCCTCACGAGACCTTGTGCTGGGGGCACATTCTCCTTGGTGGGTAGGTTCGGCGATAGGGGTCCGGGAGAAAAGTGTCTCGCTGGAATTGTTGGCGAAGTTTTCGACGACGAGTCACCTCGCAGAGAAACGGGGCGGCTGTTGGCTGGGCTATAGACGCTCTGTGGCGGACTACCACAGGTCGAGGGTGCTGGAGAGCGCTCCTGTGCTGGTCGTGGGGAGATGGGCACGTTCCAGATGATGGCGTCGTCGGGCAATTCGTCGTCTTCATCATCACATTCAGCTTCCCGCTCCTTGGCTGTCTTGCGGACCGTGTGCTGCCACGACTGTCGTCGATTGTCGCCCACGGAGGGTGCAGGGGAGAGTCTGCGAGTACTCGAGCGGGGGGAGAGTGAGCGAGTCGGAGAGGAACTCGGCTTCGATTGTAGGTTCGAGGGCGAGGGAGATCGTGAGCGGCGGGTAGGAGCAGTAAGAGACGCGTTGGCGAGCGAGGGAGCCGAAGGCGAGCTAAATCCACGGCGCACCGATCTTCCAGCAACGTTCAACTGTGACTGAGATATTATGGCATTGTGGACTTGCCCCTTTAGACTCGGGTGCCGTGGTCTCGAGTTCCCGGTGAGATCGCGGAATGAGTGTAGGGGGGCATGCGCCTGGGATGCACTTCGATGGCTGGTCTTGGACGAGGGATAGACATGTCGAGAGGCTTCAAACAGGACGCGATTCGAAGGCGATGGGGGAATGTGAAACGATGAAGGGCCGCCATGGATGTCGTCCAGGTTAATGTCCTCGAAGTGGGAGATGTCGCTATGGCCCATGCCGTCTGGGAGACCAGAGGAGTGGAAGGACGAAGACTTGGACGACTTTGAGTTTGTGAGGTCTGGCGGACTGCCAGGAGCGGCCATGTGTGCGTCGGCCGTGTATGTGAGGGTTGCCATGAGGGGACGGGGTGGTTTGTTGGTCTGGCGCAATGGTCTCGTGGGGGATGCAATGCGGCGGGAGAGAATGGGGGGTTGGTGGTGGTGGTGGTGGTGGTGGTGGAGGTTCCGGGGAGCTTTCACGCGCAGAACTGCCGAGGGGATCAATGAGCGGATATAGTCATGTTCGGATATGATGTAGAGGTGGTCGTCTGACTGGTGAGAATATGGCACGTCGTAGAGTTCTCCAGCTTCCTGGCCAAAGGGAGAGATATGTTGCTGGCGGGCGAAGTGTGTGGTGGGCATGTTGGACGGTGAGGGAGAGTAGATGCAATTTCGGAGCTAAGCCCCCCTGAGCCGCCAGCAGCAAGGTGGAATTACCCCTGGTCAAATGAAGGTTCTGGGCAGGGAGGCGCGAGTCAGCGAATAGGGCGACTGGACAGTTGCGAATGGGTTTTGTAGCCAGTGTAGCCAGTGTCGAAGAGTGTCGAGAGCAAATTGTAGCTTGTTCAAAGAGTCTTGGATTGACCAGCGGGGCACCCAGTATTCATAAGGCAAAGACTTTCAAGTCCGGGGGTGGGAGCGGAGTTCACGGGGAGACTCTCAGTCAGGTACCGTGAAGACCAGATGTGAAACCGGGAGGGCTGGCTGTGGCTGGTGTTAGCCAACCCGTTGACATATTTGCACTGTGTACACCCCCGCCGTCTTCTTTTTGACATGATGACGGCAACATGATCATCAAGCGAATAATTACTTTGTGTGTATATATATGTACCGAGTATGTAGAGGTCGAGGGTAGTGTCCGATTGGAGTGGCATTTCCTAGAGTGGCATTTCTAGAATGGCATCTTCCTTGAGAGACTTTACTGGACAATTAAACTACCCAACAACAAAACTTGCTTTGCATCTCCAAATAGCCACAATGGTAATTACATCCAACATCCTCCATCCCTTCACATCACAATTGCGCCCCTGCCGCCTCCACACCACCGTTTTCTCCGCCATGTCCTGCACGCCAAGTGACGGCGGCATTCTCGATTAAGCTTCGCTCCGCGCTGTTCTTCGGCGGCCGGACTGCTGCTAGCGACCGCTTAAGCCATGTCAGGAGTGGGCGATGCTGTGTCTGTCTCTGCCGAAACACGTCATCAAAAGCTTTGCACGCCAGCCTATCCTCGTCAGCAAACCCATAGAACCCCGTCTGCTCCATCTGCTCCACGAGTATGTATAATAAACTCACCATGCAATTTGTCTCCGGGAGATGACACTCCGGACCCTCTCTACATTTTGACTGGCCTTGCTTCGCCTTCGACGCTGCAGCATCACGTACCCGAGGGCAATGATGCTATCGACTATCTCTGCCATTTTCACTTGGTCAGTCATGGATGCTCGCCAGGGTTATCCGTTAGTCGAGCCCTTGATCGCCACCAGTGCAGATACTGATGCGTTCTCCGATTCAAATCGTACGGGCCTTGCCGCTTCGGGGATGCAACTTACTGATAAGCAAGCGGCAATGCGTTGGCCTGATCTTGGAGAGACTCTGGTTATACGCAACGCACCTCACCGCTGCTTGGTGAAAACTTTGGTAAATATTGGCGAGCACAGTCGGTACCGTGTTGAATGACGTGTCAATAAACATGGCCTGCAGCTGCATCTTGAAGCCACTTTTTCCAGAGTAAGTTTTTTTTTCACTCTTCTCGTGTGTGTGTGTACACATCAAACTGGTCCCACTTACTTGAGAGCTTTTCGATGAAAGTTTTGTCCGGGCACTTTGGACAGGTCAATGGTCAACGAGTCCGCGACATCTGTCAGTGTGTGTCAGCGCACCCCAAAAATACCGTCACACGTCGCTTTCGGACTTACTCGCATGGGCCCCACGCTGAGTATCCTTGCTGACTTCCAGGGTGCGCGTGTCGATGAAGACGCCACAGTATGGAAACCTGAATTCCGAGACGGTATTCGGGATTTTGCATCCCTCGTCCGTGGTCATGTCGAAATTAACCAACGATTTTGCCTTCCTCACCTCGACTCCATAGTCCTTATTTCCTCGATGCATGACGCGCATAAACCGTTCAGCATGTTCACGCGTCGTCGTGATTAGACAAAAGTCGTCGAGTAGTCGCAGCAAAAGAGAGTCCCCGCCGAGGGCGAAGCTCAGAACCTCCTGCTCAAGCTCGGCGTAGAAGAAATTGCACAGGACGCTCGATAGCACGGAGCCCTGCGGAATGCCAGTCTTTTGGCGGTAAAACCTCTTTCCAATCTTGACGAGATTGCGTTCGACATGCTCTCGCAACAGTTGCATCAGGTCGTCCTTGGTCTCGGTATATTGCACGGCGGTATCAACGAATATGGTATTGGCCTTGGTTCCTACCAATTTGTTCCCAACAAGACGATCAAATGGTTCTGCTTCTACTCCTCCTGCCGGTCCACTACGTGCGACATAACGTTTCAGTGGCAATGGATTCACAAACTGGCCATCGAGCCGTTGCAGTTGGCCCAGTGGGTATATTTCTACGTGCTTTCCCGACTGGTATTCCTCCATGGACAGGAGACTCTCCATCATACTCAGCAGCCGTTTTTGAGGGATGGTGTCGAAGCATGATTGCACGTCTACCTTTGCAAAATAGAGCCGTGTATCATCACGACCCTGCTCTCGCAGTCTACGTCTAAAGGAATCCAACTTTGGAAACATGTCGCCGACTGAGAAAAGCGAAGATCCAAAGCGACTGGGCTGGAGTGACTTGGGACGGTTAGCAACCCATCGTTGTAAAGGCTTATGCGCACCAACCTTTTCGTAATTGATAACGTTGAACACGGGCGCCATGACAGAGTTGATGCTTCGACCGAGCATCATGTTGCCATTGCGCATCACTTGCGGTCTTCTCTTCAGATTGGTGATTAGCCTCACCCCTGCAGACTTTGGAAGTAAACGAATTTTGCTAAAGCCAAGGGGTCGAGTCGACAGCAACTTGGTAGCACGCTCAGTCGATACTTCTTCAAACAGGTTTGTTCTCAACGTCAGCATCGATGGCTCGGTCAACATGCGCCAAACATCGTGGCGAAAGTAAAAGAGGCGGTTTCGGTGCACATTGGACTCTGTAACGTGGAAGTTGGATCGGACCAAGGGGATCAGATACGAGTCAAACACCCAGTAAACGAATTCTGTAAATATCTCTCCACGCTTGTCCGCGTCCGACTTGGCCATTTTCAAGCCAACGTCGTGTGAACCAGGTGGTCGGAGCCAGGCTAAATTCGAAATCTACGATATAGTAAGCATGGACTGCGGTAAGCATGTCAGGAACCCACCTTACCCGTATGTTTTGTATGATTCGATGCAGGGTGAGGCTTTCGAATCTTCGGAGGCTGATGAATTGATCTACCCAGTACAATACCGTGCGCTTGTTGTCTTCATCGCCCCAGAAGTCGTTGGGTATTACCTTGGCTATCACGGCACGACAAAATGCCGATACGTGCGCCGTGGGACATGCCAGATCCGTGAAGCAGGTTTCTTCCACCGTACGGTTCTTACATGCAGCATCATTTCCATTAATATCGCGGGGCACTTTGGACGCTGCAGGAACTGCAGGAACTGTAACGCTAGGCTGGAGTGGGTTCTTCCTCCAGTCCGGTCGCGGGGATAAATGTAAGCCCTACACAACGTCAGCTGTGGTTGGGATGCGGACAAATCCCACGCCCACCTCCACGGGACAATAATGGCGCAGGAGCTCCACGTATGAGCACCTGTTATGCAGGTTGCGAAGCTTCTTGGCCAAAGCAATCGGGGCCCCTCGCAGCCTCTTGGGAACGTGTAAGCTTCGCTTCGCAATCTCTTCGCTAGAAAGGATACTCTTGGACACGTCTCGAGACACGACTTGCTGAATCTCCTTCTCTCGTAATGTATAGTCTTTGAATGGCATTGCCGTCTCTCGTATGTCAACCTTGGACGTGAAGACGTTGTGCAAGCCAAATTGGCTGGGAAAGATGTAGCGCATGATGTGGACAGTCTCATGGTCGTCGTGCTGATTGGGAAGACGGTTCAAGATGTCTTTGATACAACTGTCAGCATTTCCATCGGGGGCTCCGGTGGGTAGCTACCTACGAATGTGTCGCATGCCAAACCTTACCCCTCCTTTGGCATTGAGAGCGGCCCGCGCATACAACATGCGGCTTCGGACAAGGGTGATGGTACTTGGTTTTCTGTTTTCGGAGGACAGCGCGGCTTGGTTTTGCTTGGAAGTCCCAGCCGTGTTTGGCATTCTTTGTTCGCTCTTCTCTGCCGGTTCATGTTTGATTTCTGATATGGGAACGCCTGGGGTCGTTAGCCATGGGCTGAAGGTGCATTTCAGGGAGATGCAGATACCGCTGAGTTGGTAGTAGTTGCTGGGCCGTCCCTGGACGCAATTGAACACGCTGCAATCGAGGAGCAAGTCCATCATGATGTGGTCTCCCCCTTCGCCGAGGACGGCGTGCAGCCGACACCATAATGGTCCCTTTAACATCTCGACGTAGCTGTTCTTGTAGTGGGAGGCTATCCCTGGGATTCCTGGAACGGCGTTCGTCTTGACGCCATGTTGACCGTGACCGCTGCCGCCTCGCTGGAAACCATGACAGAGCAAGTGGGACGGTCGATAGGATGCTGATCTCTTGAAGAGTCGCCAGATTACAAAGTCCACAGTCTGGCTGGCTTAGTAAGGAAATGGGAAGAAATGATAAGATGAAAATGACGTGAGACAAAAGGTCAACGGAAGGTCCTACCTCGGACTGCTGGAAATAGCCAGGCTTGAAGGTGCCGCCTGTGGAGGACTTGAGCAGCTGCTGGGAGAAGTTGACAATGTCGCCGTGTTTGGATTTGTCTGGGCTCGCAGTTGGGGATGTGGTGGACAGGCCGACTAGAGTTGAGTCGAGCAGGCGGCCAAGTTCAATGTCAATGTCAATGTTGATATCAATGTTAGTGTCAATGTCAACGTCAACACCGACACCACGCGTCAACGAAGTCAACAGATTCGACGTTGCGGGTGCCGTGGCATCGGGCTTTCCCAGTTGAGACAGCTTCCGACGCCTGTTTTTTGACGCGATAGGGAGGCGTGACAGCAAATAGTGGCGTAACGACACGACGTGTGGATAGAGGCGTTGCAGGACTGGGTGCTGGACGTGTGGAGTTGTGGCGGGGACAGATTGGTTGAGGGATGCATGCCTGGCTCTCTTGGGCGGTCTGCCGACGACTTGGCCGCTGGGGTTTCTCTTCATGGCGGGCGGTGGCAGCGCATTGATGAATCAATTGAATGCGACTCGGCTGGAGGTTGGTGAGTGTGTGAAAGAGAGAAATGTGAGTGTGTGTGTGAGAGAAATGTGAGTGTGTGTGTGTGTGAGTGTGTGGGTATGTGGGTGTGTCTGTGGGCGGGCGTGTCTGTGAGTGTGTCTGTGTGTGGGCGTGTCTGTGAGTGTGTCTGTGTGTGAGGTGTGTGAGGTGTGTGAGTGTCTGTGTGTGAGTGTGTGAGTGTGTGTGTGAGTGAGTGAGTGTGCTGTGTGTGAGCGTGTCTGTGTGTGTGGTAATAATGTTGTTGGGTGTTGGGTGTTGGGTACTGGGGTACTGGATGCTGGGTACTAGGTAGGTGCTGGCTGCTGGGTGCTGAGCCAAGTTCCCCGATGCCTGTAGACTTGTTGACCACGTCAGGGGTGCAAGATTGATCGCCCCATGAATACATTACTGTAATAATGACCCACGATGGGGAAAAGGCCTTCTGTCCGCGGCGGTGCTATGGACGGTGACACGGCAAATTTAATAAATCCAGTCTTTGCAACGCTGCAACATCAGGGGCTGGGGCGAGCGGAATGGCATGCATATGTACACAGTACCAGTACAAACACAACAAAAACAAGACCGAGTAACATTAACCAAACTACCATTGTAGATAAATGTACATGATTAAGTACATACATACACAGTCGACTGGACTGGACGAGCCATCGTTCGCTAATCATGTATTACATAGAGAGTTGGCTCGATTGGGGCTGGGAATGGCCAGCGGAGTCATCAAGCCATGACTTGATCATGTCAGCCACACCGAGTCAACATGTCAGCGAATAAGGAATAACGAATAAGGAATAATGGGGGTGGGCCAGTTTATTAATTAATAATATTGATAATGTCAAAGTCATGTACATTGTACTGTACTGTCAAAGGGTGCGAGCTGCGAGCTGTCACTTTTTGTGCAGGATTTGGTGCCACACGAGTCCATCTAATTAGTCCGTCCATGTACTTTTGTAGATACCATATACCATATACACAGTACAAAGTACAAAGTACATACAAAGTACACACGCTGGAAGTGTTTTCTGGAAGCCTCTGTAATATATATGTACGGTGTATTGGCGGCCAATCGCAAGGGAGGGCTTTCGGTACGTACGCGCAACGGTCGACGGAGCTTGGCCGAGAACCGTAGCCCTGGCACCTTCGTTCACTCTCCCGCGCGATCAGCAGCGCGAGGACCTCCACTCCACCCACCACGTCCAAGCAATCCACACCACACGCACACGCACACGCCCACGCCTACTGTACGCCTACGCCTACGCCTACGCCTACGCCTACGCCTACGCCCACACCCACACCCACTCATCCCGCCCTCGACACCTACCGACACCGACACCGACTCTGACCCTCAGTCCCTCCTTTCTCAACCCCAGCAGCTTCTATCCGCCCGCTGCTGCTCCCACGTCACAGACCACTTTGCACTCCCTCAACTCTCTCCTCACAACAACAAAGTCTCCCCCACCCGGCTCGTCTGTCCTTCGTCGGCGCTTGACGCAACTTCAGGCAGTTCGGCTGAAACAACACACTGCATCGCACACCTGGGCCACCACCACCTACAAACCCCCGCTCATTGGCCCACCCCATCCCATAGACTGATAACTCCCAGGTATGAGTTGTCCCTCTTGCAATCCTTGCCACCTTTGACTTGAGTGTTCAACCTTCTTCGGCCTGCTCCTTCACCGCCATAGCCTGATTGGTTTCTGTTTGTTGCACACAGTGCCTTGATTCCGCCCCAACTGACCTTCCTCTAGCTAGCCCTTGGACGATGAAGCGGTAGGGGTAAAAATGGGGGAGCCCGAGCATAGAAATATGCACAACTTCCAATACCACCCAGGTGTCGCCAACTGGGTGCATTCGACCTCACTGGCGCACTTGGACGGCACCTCGGACGAGCCCCAAGACCAGTCCCCCGACGATTTCTACCGATCCTCCTACACTCGTCCCGACGTATTCGACGCTGGCCCACTCGACGACATGACGTCTACTCGTCAACGTCAGCAGTCTTCGAATGGAGTCGTGCGTTCCAACCCAAAACCCAAACCATCCGTTCGTTCAGTCTCCGGCCCTGCCGCCTCCATGGCTGCAACGCGTGCTGCACAGCTGCCCGTCAACCGCCCCACGGTCAGGAGCCTGGCACAACGCTTCAACCAACCCCCCTCGGTCGAATCCTCCCCGCCTTCCACGCGCGTGCGAACATCGCGGGCCACGTCTTCTTCGACAAAGTCCATCACGGAAGTTGCAGCGCCTTCCGCGTCCATCACCTCTTCGCCTGCTCGGCCAGCCAGAGAGGCAACGTACGGAAATCACAAATTCAACAATTTGAAGCCCCGGGACAGGCCCCAGCCAGCACCGGCATCCCCTGCCAGTGTACGACGTGGGGAACGCACGAGTCGGGAAGAACAGACAACACCATCCAGGAGGAAACTCTCTTCTCCCACAAGGGGTCAAGCTCAGCGAATAAGCGTGAGTCGGCTGCCCTTCTTTGGGGAGGTGGTTGGGGAACACGATCAGGCGACACCTGGGTTTGGAATTCCGAATGCGGACCCCGCGTCGACCGACGGCGATCCCATCAAACTGCCGGTCCAAGAGAGATCGACCATCAAACTGGTAACGGATGATTCCAATTTGTCGCCAAAGGCGTCGAATTTTGGATATTCGCCGATTCACCATGGACGATCGACAAGTGAGATGATTTCCACCACCACGGCCGACGGCCAGCCGGTACAACGACTGGAGACTTTCCAACAACGAGAAGCGCGGCGAGCCTCTCCCCCTTCGAGAATTCCCGTGGCAACTCGGCGAGTGAGTGTTGCTTCGGACTCGAGTTCTTCAAATCGTTCCCTCAAGTTTGGCACTGCAGGACAAAACTACAGGAGGACATCGCCTACTCATAACAACGAGAACACTTTGCTCCGGAAACCCGTACCATCTGCTCACCAGACGCTACCAGCCGTGAGCTATCGCGGCTACCGTGAACGCGGCAAGTCACCTCAGGCTCGAGGTGCTGGAACTAGCCTTGCTGTTGTCATCAGTGCTCCACCGGCGCCCACTTCGCCCCGTCTCCGAAACTCGAGAGAAAGGCATTTGGCCACACTCGAAAGATGCTCGCCAACCATTCGAAGCGTTGATGCACATGACCACGGTGACTATTTTCAAGAGGAGGATGGCCCCAAAGTGCACCCCGAGCCCCATGACCAGAATCAACTGACTCATGCGTTGGAAGGTGAAGGCAACTCTTTCACAGAGCACGCCAAGGAATCAATTGACCTCCAAGTTGAGCAACCCACCAATGAAAATAGCGCAAATCCTTCCCTGCCCTATCACAAGCACCACCACCACCACCAACAATCCTTGAGTCTTCATACCTCGAGTCTTTTGGTGCCACCAGTTCCGGCGCCCCTGTCAGCAACCACGGACTTTGAGCAGGACGAGTCGCCAATCCTTGGAATGCCTGGAGGTTTCGTCATGACGCCGCCTATTGCACAGTACACCCCCCCGGTTGGATCTGAAGAGGAGAATGGGGCACAAGCTTCAACGGCTATATCGCAACCAGAAGAACTTCTCCAAGCCCGTGCATTCCGTCCTTTGGGCCAGACTCAGACTCGGACTCGGACAGCACCCGCGCCTAGTTCCGAGGTCTCGACGGCTACCCCATCTGGATTTGGCCTCCGAGAATCCATACCAATCATGCTCGGTGCAGATGAGCAACAACCGGAGTGGGCTGCGTCGATGAACCGTGCAGGACACTCGCCGCGGCTAAGCATTGGAGCCCATCAATGGCGTACGGTGCCTCTCGATTCCTCGGGGGCCATTTCCTTTCTGGAAGAAGACGATTCGCCCACTGATCCGTTTGCAAATCGAGACTCGCTTCGACCGGATGATTCGGCCAGTGTAGCCTTCTACCAGCAAGCTGAACGTCGAGCTCCAGATTGGACACCGAAGATGCCAGCCATGTCCGAGTCGAGCAGGATGACCATGGATAGCGAGGCATACAGCGTGATAAACAGGGTCTTGAGTCTCTATCACCAGTCGTCCGTCATCACCCCTGAAGTGGCGTATAATTCGCAAAAGCAGGTCCACGGCGTTTCTCCTGTAATTGCTCAGCACGAGGACTGGGGATCGAAAGAGGCTACCGAAACCTATCTCGCAAGGTTGCTCAGCGATGCGACCGTGTTGGAGGAGAGGAACGACCATGTTGAACCTCCGGCTGCCCGAGGGACTGGTCGCGCGGCCGCCCACTACAAAGTCCCTTCCCTGAGCATTCTCGAACTGGACGAGGACCCCTCTGAGCATTCGGGAGGAACGGCCATCATATTCCCCCCTGAGTCGCGTCGGTATTCGCGTGGCTCCCGAGGATCGACGACGACGACGATTTGTGAGGATGGAAGCCGGGCCGATAGTTCTTCCGTAAATCTGGCACGTGACCTCGCGCGCGCCGGCGACGACGATTTGGCTGCGCAGCATCACCCCCCGCCCTCGACCTACGCCCCGCACCCCCCACCTAAAGAGTGGCAGTCCGGTTACTCGGAAGAGACTTTCCATTCGACAGACGTGCAGCCGCATACCCACCTCGAACAACTTCCGCCATCGTTTGGTTCTCTGTTGCCCGAGATCGAAGGCACTGGCGAAGGGCTGGGTCTTTCACTCCACGCCGATCAGCAACAGGAGTCCCCACCTCCCCCCGCCTTCCAACACCCACCGCCTCCACGGCCTGCCTATTCTCCGCCTCCACCACCGGTTCAACCGTCCATTGAACGCACGGCAGAGACGGCAGCACCATACACGCCGAGCGTCTACAACCGTCAGTCGCCCTCCAGCACCAACGCAAAGATGGGGAACACGTTCTCATCCAACCCTTACGAGCGGCTCGACGATGCGTGTGACGACGGCTCACCTTTGCCCGGCGAGAACAATGCTTCGGATAAAGCAGACCTACAAGATGGTGCCAATGCCCCCGACGCAACACCACCAAGCGACTCAAATGGCGCTGCGACCGTCTCCGCGACTGCCGGCATCACACTCTTGAATGTGGACCCAGTCACCCAGATGCTCCGGCAGCGCTATCGTATCATCGAAGAGATGATTTCGAGTGAGCAGCTCTTTTGCGTTGACATGATGCTCGCGTCTACCGTCTTCGAACAAACGGCAGGCGAAGCCTTGGATCCCAAGGAGATCAAGACGCTGTTTTGCAACTCGGGCGAGATCGACAAATTCTCCCACAATCTTTTCCAGAATCTGAAGCGAGCTGCTCGACCAATCGCGAACCCGGAGAAGAGTCCCGAGCAGCTACAGAAGCAGCTCGCCATGATAAAGCGTGGGGAGAATGTCCCAGACGAAACCGAGGAATCGCTTCTCCAGCAACTCGACCGACCCTTTGATCCGTTCGCTTACCTCAGTGTCGAGCATGACCGAATGACCAACATTGGCCAGGTCATGCAGGAATGTCTGCCAAAGCTTGAACGACTCTTCACTACATACCTCCTCAACCATGGGGATGCTAGTGAATTGATCAAGGCCAAGGCCGATTCTCCAGAAGTCCTCGGCTGGGTCAAGACTTGTTTCGTTCATAGCAAGGACGTGACAAACGCCTGGGACCTGGACTCTTTGCTGGTGAAGCCAGTGCAACGCGTGATGAAGTACCCCTTGCTTCTCGACTCGCTGGAAAAGGCGACGGCGGCCGATCATCCCGACTTTGCGGCAATCCAGGCTGCTCGCAAAGAAATCGTGGAGATCAATCTTCGCATCAACCAGGCGAGGAACCGACAGGAGACGCTCAGGGAAGCCACCAAGGAGGGCAAGAAGCAGAAGAACAAAGGTCTCCTGGAGAAGGGACTCGGCAAGAACTTCTTCGTGAAGAAGCCGTTCGCCAGCAAGTCAGCGGACCGCACCAAACCGCAGTCTAGTGCTGCCGCCGCCTTCAGCGATGACGAGTATGACTTTCTGTCGCAAAAGTTCGGTGGTCACTTCTTCCAGATCCAGGTCGTCATTCGAGATATCGAAGCTTACCTTGATGCCATGTCCGAGTTCATGTGCAACACGAACTGTCTGGTCATCACATTCATTGCATTGATGGAGAGCGCACCCTCTTCGCATCCGGAAATCGAGAGTACTTGGAGGCGGCAGGCAATGGCTTTCTTCGAACTTCAGAACGTCGCTCTGGAGGATCATGTAAGTTTATCGGTTCCGACTTTTGTCCTTGACTTTCACTGACCCTGTGTTTCCAGAAAGCCACTGTGCGCCAGCGTGTCCTCAAGCCAATCCTCGAGCTTTGGGCCCTTCACGGTCGCCCTCAGAAGCTAATGGAGCAGCGTAAGAAGGGACTGGCGCAATATATCAAGTATAGACAATCCTTGGAACGCAAAGACAAGATCGACCCAAAGGTCGACGAAGCCGGCCAAGCCTTTGCGGCCATCAACGCCACCCTTAAACTGGAGCTGCCCAAGTTGTACGACCTGACCAAGAAGTGCGTCCGCGCGTGTCTCGGCTCTTTCAGCTCGTTACAGAAGGATTGGTGGAAGAACTGTCAGAAGAAGCTACTGCCGATGCTCGAGTGCGAGCCAGAGCATACCACGTCTATTTCGCACGACTTGAAGGCTTACGTGGATCGCTTCTATTCCGATTTCGCCACTGTCGAGGCACATACCGAACGTCTCGCGATTGCAAACAATCAGCTACTCCAGGATATGCAGAACTATGCATCGCCTGTACCAATCTACCCCGATGATACTCATTCCCGAAAATCCTCGTCCCGTCGCACAGAGTCTATGAGTAGCGATGCATCTTTACTCGACCCCAAGAAGCGGTACAGTGGTAGTCACAGTTCTCAGCGGACCTTGATCTATCCGGCTCGTTCTTCCCCGGCGATGCAGGCATCGTACGCCCGTGAACGTGCAGAACGTAGACTGAGCCCTGGTTCCGAGAGAAGCGAGGCCACTGTCACCCACGGCCGGGGAAAGGCTCCTGCTCAATACCCGAACCTCGATGGTGCCTTCGACCACGACTACCCCCCAACCTCGTCCATGGGCTCATCGTTGCTCTCTCCTACTTCGAACCCGGGCAGCTCACGCACCTCGGGCGTGTTCAACTCCGCACTTCCCATGTCCGATTCCGCCTTCTACGGCACTCGCGAGGAAGCTCCAACCTCGCCGGCATCTCCCATGGATGCGGACGAGCCTGAAGTTCTCTTCTTGGCTGCATCTCTGTTCGAGTTCAATATCGCTCATGACAGGCGCGAAGGTGGCATTCCATATCTAGTTTATGTGCCTGGCGAGATCTTCGACGTCATCGGTATGAAGGGTGAGCTCTGGCTTGCTCGCAACCAGGATGACTCGACCCGGACCGTTGGATGGATCTGGGAAAAGCACTTTGCTCGCATCTTGCCCGAGGACGGCTGAACAATCAATGTCCAACGGCGGACGACATGCTGGCACCTGATCTCTTTTTCCCCACGACATCCAACCTCTCTCTAGCCTCGAGCTCACATGAGCATTGTACAACACAACATGGCCAGCGTTTTATATTTCCAAGCAGCAGCAGAAGCAGAAGCAGCAACAGTCCTCAAATCTTTCTTCTATGATTCCCCATCTCTTTTCCAGTCCAATCCAGTTCAATGCCTCTCTTATAACTCTTCGTCTTCCGACTTTATCTTCCAATCTCGGTGCACCATTAGGGGAAGGGACATGGGGGTTTTTCTGGCTTGTGGTCTTTCAAGGGATTTTTACTCTATTCCATATTTTGCCCAGATTTCGGGCTAGGGAGTCTTGCTGATCTGCCTGCTTGCTTGGAAATTCATTCTTGCGACTCTTTTTTTTTCAACCTCAGGGTTTGGGTACGGTGAACCGGATTGGGTGGGACTGCATTTGCCGGTGTTTTCCAACGTCGAACCTGCATACGGGATGGGGGCCCTGGATCCTTGATTCCTTTTCTTGCATAGCTGACTTGTCCCAATCTTTGGGATTTGGCTCTGGCTGGTGGGATTTGCATGGTCTGCGGACTTCCTGGGCCTGCACCTGGCGTATTTCCTTTTTCCCTTTTGTTACCCGAATGCGATGGGATGCCATCTTGCCGACATGAGAGACGGATCATGATGGGATGTAACATAGATGAATCGTATGCATGATGATTGCATTCGAGAGGAAAACCTTGCCCTTTTATTGTGTGTGTGCATGTAATGTTTTTATATTATAATAAGGCAAAGTCCAGAATTAGTGGGCAGATTAGCAATTGATATATATACTTGCAATTTTTCTTCGTTTGGGGGTGGGGGGAGGGGGGAGAGAAGGGCAATCAATTAGTCCTTTTTTCTTTTTTTCCTTCGTGATTGTACAAATGACAAACAAATTCCCCCACCAAAAATCGTCGTTTGTTTGCTTTGCCTTGTTGCCCGTAATAATTATATTTGACACAAATAATTTCTTTTTTTGGAAAACACATAAAAAATATTCAAAAGTCCATGAATGAAAGTTTTTTTTTAAAAACATTTGGCCTATTCTAACTACTATTATTACTTTTTTTTAACACCGTATTATTATTTATTATCACCGCTGGAGTAGAGAAGAAAAATTGGAAATTGGAACATGGAAAATGTGACAAGGGCGGCCAGGGGGGTAGGCGGCAGTCTGGTTACAATGGAGAGTGGGGGGGGGGGGGGG
>MU005769.1:1202600-1239350 GCA_010093715.1 Pleomassaria siparia CBS 279.74 | reverse complement strand
ATGGAAATATGTGAGGAAATTAGTTTAGTAACCTTTTTTTTGTTTTGGTTCAGTGGGTGGGTGGGAGGGAGCGAGCGAGGGAGGGAGATGGTCTTTGGATGGAGCGGAGCATTGCATTGCATTCCAAGCTCGGTTTGATATTTTGATATTTGCTCGCTCGCTCGCTCTGCTCGTTCCGTGTCCATGTAAATAAATATGCTGTGAGGAGCCCCATTCATTCATTTATTCATATCTTCTTCTTCTTCTTCTTCTTCTTCTTCACTACTACCTACCCGTCGTCGTCTCCTCCAAAACTCAATGCCCCTCGTCAAAAAAAGTGTCCCAAGAGATGCAAGTTGTCCGGTCTTTCCCGCCCATATGTACCTTATGCCTCATTACTACTGCACGGACGGAACTTGGTCGTCCAAGACAACCCTTCTCTTCTTCTTCTTCTTCTTTTTGGGCGTATCCACCTCGCCCTCCTCCTTGTCCTTGTCCTTGTCCTCTGGTGCCCCTTGGCCATCCGCAGGCTTGACTTTTTTCTTTTTCTTCTTCTTTGCAGGTGACGACGCCTCGCCTTCGTTGTCGGCCTCCATGATACCATTACCAGCACCAGCATCAGCACTGTCGTCCTCAACCTCGACCTTTCTGGCCTTCTTTTTCTTCTTCCTGACCACGGTTTGCTCACCCCTGGCCTCGAGCCTTTCGCTGGCCCGTTGCATCTCCAGTCTCAATCTCTCGACTTCTAGGAGCGCTTTCTTCATTTCAGCCTCCTCCTGTTCTTTCCTCTCAATGTCGAGTTGTGTCATTTTCCGCCCCGGAACATCGCCATCGTCATTCAAGCTGAGTGAAGCTAGCCCTGAACTGTCGACATCGAGCAGACTTTTCTTGCCCTTCCCGCGGTCGAGTTTTGGTACGACAATGTCCTCCCTTGCACTATCCATATCGCCTGGGCCCAGTGTTTCGTCGCCAATAATCTCAACCCTCCGAGCAGCTGAACGTCTCGGACTCCGCGGGCTACGAACACGCATGATTTCATCGCCGCCACGGTTTGCAAGGTCCAGATCCATAATGGGAATGTTATCGATATCCGAGTCCACATTGCCCACGTTACCCTCTCGGACGATCTGCCCGAGTGGCGTGACGGTACCGGATCCCCGATCGCCCTCTGGGTCGATATAAAAGGGGTCGTCTTTGTTCCGCTCTCTACGCTCGGCTTTACGCCGCGCGATGATATCCGGATCTAGATATTCTTCCTCGACGGCGTTTTGGTAGCTGGTAGGCTCCTTGTTAGGCGCATCAAGGCGTTCAGACGCAGATATAGCGGGTGCGGATTCATTGTTGGACGTGTACGATGCGATGGGTTCAGAGTATGCGGCATATACATCGTCTTCGTCGGTTTGGAAGGATTCGAGTTCGGCATTGGCAAGGAGCATGCGGAGATTCGGATTTATGGGGGTGTCGAGATCGAGATCCTCTGGCATAGGGACTTTGCGTTGCGCGCCAGGAGCTACAGGATTGAGCTCTGCGCCAGAAAAAAGTGCGGGGATAGCTTGGGTAAGGAGAAGTGGTGGATCAGTGAACCCTTCGTTCTCGTTGCCCGGCGCTGTCCCCGAGGCAGCCTCGGCGGCGAGTCGCATGAGCTCGAGATACTCGACTGAGCGTTCTTGGACTTCGAGACTGGGATGTGAAGAGAGTGGTTCGAGAAAGTGTATTATACGGGCCATGAGGAGAGTCATCAGAGACTTGCGTTCCGGAGTCCAGGATATTTGCTCGTTGCCAGACATACTTGCAAAGACCTTTGGCACGGCTTGGAGGTAGACTGCGAGAGTCCTCGATGACAGTTGAAGCGATAGCGGGTGCATCAGAGAATTCATGATGCCTTCGGGAGATGAAAGATAGTTCGAGTACTCTCCTACTAACCACCCGGCGTACTCGAGTACACCTTGGCCTCCGTTACCGGAAGAGGGGAACATTTGGTCTCGTCGATCGACCAGGACGAGCGATTGTGCCGCATCGACGGCTTCGGATCGCACGCTCTTGACACGTACAGCCACATTTTGGAGTTCGCGTCCAATGCTGCGACCGATATCATCAGTGTGTTCTGTGTCCTCGTCATAATCTACTGCAGAGGTCGATTTCGTAGAAGGTGTGACTCGGACAAGTTGAATGAGGACATCGATGTACCATTCAAAGTCGGTAATGTTGGCATATGTATCGCGAGAACACATTTCCAACGTCCTTCGAATGACATTGATGCGATAGTCCTCAGGGAGCGGTGGTGCATGATTCGACCTCTGCTCATGCGGCCGAAGAGATTCTTCAGCATCTGAATCGTCGGATTCAGCATATGGAGTTACTCCAGTCAATCGGCCTCGGTCGTTTGAAGGGGTGTCAGCGGACGAAGCTATAGGAGCATTTCGTAGTTGGCGCATTAGCCGACCAATGATGGCTGTGAGGTTCTCGCTGTTGACCATGCCCACTACAAGGTCGAGTGCACGCATGCGGATGGAAATGTCCGGGTCGTCAATGCACTCAAGAATCACATCTTGCTGCTGGGATACGAGATGTGGATGTGACCGCACAATCTTTTCGAATGCAAGCAATGCGACATACTTTACTGCAATGGAATGAGAGTCTGTAATTATAGAGGTTGCAAAGTTTAGCTTACAGTTCGCATCGCCCTCTATCACCATCATACCCCTAAGCTTGCCCACGCACAGTTTCGCCACCTCTTCTCCATCTGCCGTGCCTTCAACCGCTTCCAGAATCCCACCTTGAATGATACCGTTGATGCATTCGTACAAAAGTGACATGGCGGAAGTCTCTCGGATGATCTTGGTCAGAGGCGGTAACAGTTTCTTTATGAGCCTGGGCTCAAGGGGCGTCAAAGTTGCAAACTGAATATATATTAGATTGAAGCGTACTAGAAAGTAGCATGGACGCTTACCAACTTGATCAGCTTGATGGCCATCCAGTTGTTGTTTCCCTCTACTAGCAGATCGAAAAGCCTGGGTGCCAAGGGCAAAAAGTCTTGAGGTCGTCTCCATCCCAACTCGCACACCACATTCACAATAGCAGCCGTCACGCTCGGATCTTCGTTCACATCTTGCAGCCTCTCTTTGATCTTTGGCCATGCAGGACGTAATGTTTCGGGGTAGACCAAAGCAAGTCGATATAGTGTCCCCACCGTCTTCTTCCGGATCGAGGGATGCGAATGTGTCAAGCGGGGCAGCAAGTCAGACAGAAGCGAGTTTGCCATGCTCGGGTTGATCACATGCGGAATCGCGCCAAGCGGAAGACTTATGACCGTCGGCGTTGGACTTGTGACATCTTTCTTCAGTTGATTCTCGGCCAGCATAAGGACCTCTGTATCCCGTCTGAAGCTCTGGACCGCCGCCAGGTAAGCCGTGCGTTTGTGTCTGTACTTGGGCGAGGACATGACCTCGAGAACGTTGAATGATGCCCACGACATATCGTGTCCGAACATTTCGAGGTACGTGAGCTTCATGAGAGCTGTAGACTTGAGGTCCATGTCGTTTGTACGGATTTCCTTGCGACATTCTTTTATCGAGTCGGCAATGTATTCCTTCTCGGTACCTTTGTGTGTTCGCAGACCCCGGATGAGGTCGTAGAGGGATTTTTCGAACCTAAAACAGGATTAGAGAAGCATCCGATGCCGTCTGTAGAATCCGAATATTCCTACATATTTGTGACTCCTCAGGTAACCTCCCGCGGCCGGTTGAAAGCGTATCTGAGCAGTCGTGGTGGGGTTGGTGGACCGTCGCGTGGAAAACCAGCGGGCATGATCAGGGAGACTTGGATGTCATGGCAGTTGAAGGCGGTAGGAGTCCAAAGCTGTTACTGGAATTTCTCGAGCTGACACGTCGGAGCTCAAGTTTTGCTTGGGGTTGGGCAAATCGAATGTGTTGTCGCCGATAGATGTTGCCCGCCAGCAGTTTCGCCGAGAAGGTGGAGTGGAGGGAACCGCTTGGATGAATCATGGCCCTGGCCCGAGCTCCTCAACCTCACGAATTGGCGACATCTCCAGCAGCGGGCCATCCTTCCCCCCCCCCCCCCCCCAAATCTACATACACCCAATGACCGCCAAAATGTCACACGCAAATCTCCTCTCCCCGCCGTCGTCGATCCCTCCCAAAACTGCACTCTCGCTCTCGCAAAAGGCACCCCTGATCCTCGCCGCCTCACCCACATCTTCGCTCCCTTGGCCGCTCTCCCTCCTCTTCTCTCGCGAATCCCCCGAGAGCTGGACCATCCACGAGAACCTCTTCCTATCGAGTCTACGAACTGGCGATGACAAATCTGCACGTCTGACTCTGGACCGTATGACGACGCGCTTTGGCGCCGACAACGAGCGCATCATTGCCCTGCGCGGAATCTACGAGGAGGCACTTGCGAATACACCAGCTGAATTGGAGAAGGTGTTCCAGGGTTATGAGAAGATTCTGCGCGAGGATCCTACCAACTTGAGTATACGGAAGCGCCGAGTGGCCATCTTGAAGAGCTTGGGACGACCTGCGGATGCGATTACCGCGCTGACGGTGCTGTTGGAGAATAGCCCGACGGATGTCGAGGCCTGGGCGGAGTTGAGCGAATTATATGCGTCGCAAGGGCTGTGGGCGCAGGCGATATACTCTTTGGAGGAAGTGCTGCTGGTGATGCCGAATGCATGGAGTGTAAGTTGATTCCATCTCCGATGTAAAAGCTGTGCAAAGGAAGTCCAAGACTAACTAACTAACCATGGACAGGCACACGCCCAACTCGCAACCCTCTACTACCTCTCAACCCCATCCAACATCACTACACTCTCACTCTCACTCCGCTACTTCTGCCGCTCCATCGAACTCAACGACACGTACCTGCGAGGTTACTACGGGCTCAAGCTCGTGTCACAAAAGCTCCTTCCTCTCCTCTCAGACTCGACTTCGTTGAAACGCAACAACGATGAAGAGGAGGCCGGCCCGCCCCCGAAACTAGCGACTGTAAAGAAGCTTGAGGAGCTAGCGACGAGCAAGCTAGCCGAGATTGTGAGGCAGTACAACGCAGGCAAGACAGGATGGACAGGACTGGACGAGGCCGAGGTTATCGCTGCCAAAGCATTGCTGGATCATGGTGGGATTGAGCGGTAAAGGGAACGTGACGTATGATGGCAACGGTGTTTGGAGTAATATAGGGCATATGGTGTGTGTGTGTTACGATAATGGATACCAAGAATCGACATTGATTCGTCAAGTGGACAATGTCGAAAGAGGGGTTTTTTTGGTTGTAAAAGCGCTGCTGGCAGATACAGTAGAGAGCTTCGCAAAATCTGTATGATCCTCCTGTCCTTTGCCTAAAGTTTGGTTATAGACTCCGAGCAATCAGAAAAAAGGCATTGATATGGCAGAAGGAAAGAAAGTGCTGATTATAATTACAAGGCTTTCTATAGTCCACCAACCGCTTGACACAAGTCAGAATAAGGGCCAGATTTAATCATCTTGATCCAGACCAGACTAGTCCAGGAAAAATCGACACCTCGGACCGTATATGCATGCACCCGCTTCCTCTTCCTCTCCGCCCAATCGTTTCCATTAAGAGAATTATGCTGAGGGTTATCGTGCGACAATTTTACAAAAAACTCCCCTCTCAAATGCAATTCAAATCCAACGCCCATGATCAATCAAACTAGCTCAATTCCGCCTTCCCTTTGCTGCAAAACATGGTACCACATTGGGATTTCTCGCCCTGGTGTCTTCCTATATCCACCCTCGCGTTGCTGGCAAAGTTGTCGCTCAAGCACGAAATGAAATGTCGGATATTAAAAAAACAATATGTGGCTGGCTGACTTGGCTGGCGGATTCTTTCGCTGAATAGACCGAATGTTGCAATTTCGATTTAGGGTCCTTGATGAAGATTGTCTCGCGATGGATATGCAGATGGACAATATCTCTTCTTTCCTGATTTTCCGAACTTTTGTGGGCAACAAATGCTCAGCGGGTCTGAGCAATAAGCGCAAAATGACCGTGCAGGACAAGCTCTGATAGTTGATCAAAAACTATCAACAGCCTGAGCAAGGTCCTGCAAGCCTTGACTTTTATCACCCTTAGCCTTGCCAAACTTGTTCTTGCGAGCCGCCATCCTGCCCCAGTCCTCGTCCTCCTCCTCCCGAGCTGGGATCTGAGGGCTTTTGTTCTTCAGAATGCCCTTTGTCTTGAGGATCGTGGCCTGATTGGCGCCGCTAGAGGCCTGGAGAGTCATCGATGAGCTCACGTTTGACGCTGAATCTTGGGCACCTGTTGCGACTGGCCGATACCTGGCAGAAAGTCCAATATTAGACCGCTCACTGGGAGCGATGGATGCCGAGTATCCGACGTTCGGTGGTGCCAACCCGCCCATTTGGAAGCCCCCCTGCTGACGTGGTGTCCCAAACTGACTAGGGGTCGAGTAGGGTCGGGTTTGTGACATGACCGACATGGGTCGCTGATTTTGGTTACCCGTTGGGAAGTTCATAAAGTTGCCATTGCCGAGGTTTGGTTGCATGACCGACATGCGTGGGTCCTGCATTTGCATTTGTGGGTATTGTTGGCCATACATTTGCATCTGCATGATCTGCTGCTGTTGGAAAGCGACCATCTGCTGCATCTGCTGGAGCTCGCTTTGTGGTGAAGGAAAACCCATTTGATTCATACCCATCATGGGCATCTGCTGGCCTCCCATCATGCCCATCATGGAGCCTCCGTTCGTCTGCATTCCTGGCATCCCCTGCATGGGCATTCGGGTGGGATTCATGGACTGGCCCATGCCGTTCATCTGGGTTCCAAGAGATCCGGTAAAAGGGCCTCCACCTTGTAAAGGATTCTTGCTGGATGCACCTCCGTTGTACTTTGGTTTCGACAATTCGCTCATATGAATACGCTCGACCAAAGATGGTGGAGCGTTTGGCTCATGATATGGCATCATTGGCTCGCCGTAAGCAGATGCGGGGCCACGGCTGAAGCCCATTGATTCGCGGTTCATCGGTCTCACTAGACCGCCTCCGATGACGGTTGAATAGGGATCATCAGGTAAGCCTCTGGCGAACGGTGGCCGGTATCCACTGGGCGCGTGTCCACCCATGGGACCTGCCGAAGATGGTCGATCGGGGAGACCCGAAGGGTTCGTCCTAAAGTACGATGGTGCAGCATTCTGCGGTTGGGTGGGCTGGCGAGTAGAGCTGGGAAATCCATGGGCTACAAGAACACCAAGAGGAACTTCTTCGTCGTCCCACTCGTCTGCCTGCAAAGACACCTCGGATGGGAAACCCGTCGATTGCACGCGTTGATTGGGGTCCGTGGTAGTGGCGCGTTGCAGGTGAATCCGGGCCAATTGCTGCTGTTGCAACACCCGCCTCTGTTGCTCTTCCTTCTGTCTTCTCTCAATTAGTTCGTCTTCATCTTCGTAATCGTCTTCCTCATCTGAGCTATCTTCTGTGGGCTGTTTGGTTTGCTTCGCTTGATGCGCCTTGAATTCCGCTTCCGTCATCCGTCGGGGTTCACCAGACCGGGCCGGTGTAGGCTCCTTGGTGACTGGGGCTGCTGGTTTCGGTGGCGACATGCCCCGGGGGTTTGGTGCAGCAAAGATATCCTCATTATCCTCATCATCCTCGTCGTCGGCGACGTGGGAAGGTATAGGGTGCAAGACTGCACGTGGTGTGTTGTGATTCGATGCAGAACTGGACGAGGTAGGAGTTTGCAGAGATGCAGCTGATGACGTCGACAGTGAGTTGGGTTCCCGCGAAGTCCCATTCCTATGTGCAGGCTTTTGAGCCAGAAAGGATTGTCGAACAAGCCGTGCGTCGCGATCTTCAAAGTCCTCTCCGTTGAGATCTGGGCTGTCGGACGCAACCGGCGCATATTTAGAAGAGTACTTGTGCGCGGGAACCGGAGGGGGAGGCGGTGAGTAATCGTCCTTATCCGAGGGAGGAGACATGAGATTGTCATCCGAACCACGGCTATCCCACGACTGGAGCGCCGGCTCAACTTCCAACTGTCGATCAATCTTGATCGGCTCCGCCTGGAATGCTCGCTTTCCACCAAGCAGTGACCGACCTGTAGGCTCTTTGGTGAAATCGGGAGAGGCCCTTCTGTCAAGGCTTGTGAACATGTCGTCGAAGCCTCCGCCGAAATTGAGGTCAGAGTCTAGCTTTGGAGGAATTGCTGTGCTCGCATAGCTAGATGTTGTCAGAGCACGCGTACGCCCATTCTCCGTTGCCGGTGATGTAGCAGGCTGCTCATCGTAAAGATTATAAGCACTCGAGGATTTGGGTGGCTGCGGAATGGTCGGAAAATGCTTCTTGACTGAGCTCATTGTTAACGAGCTAGGAGAGCTGCCATAATGCGGGACTGGTGGGCGTGAAGGAAGTCCAGAGAACATGCTGTCGTTGGACTCGATATCTGCCGAGGAAGGAAGTGTCGAGGTGGAACCGTAGTGGCCGTTGTGGTAGGGACGCGAGGAAGACGCATGTGTTCCACTGCTTGACTTGCTATCGCTAACGGGACAAATTAGTCATGGTTGTACAGTAGTTGTCAGCATCGAAAACATACCGCTTGGAGGAAGCAAGAGAATCTTCGTCGTACGACTGGTTGCGAGTCTTGTTGCCGACACCTCCAAAGCCGCTGAATCTGGGAAATTTCGATGAGCTTCTCTCCTGCGCCTTCTTAGTCTCTTTCTCCTGCTTCACTCGTTGGACTTCTGTCTGAGTCAAGACGCGAAATCCGCCCGAATCCGCAGCTTCAGGGGTGATGTGCAACTCGGGGCCATCGAGTGCATTGAGCGAAGATTTTCGCCGTCCCATGAAGAGACCCAGACCACCAGGCTTACCCATGTTAGGTATGGTGGTATATAGGCACGGTCGGTGATGCGGGCCGTCTGCTTCACGCCCAAAGACTAAAACGCCTTATGAGAAATTATACGTGATTTTCATGCAGTGTAGAAGATGCAGCGCAGTGCTCGAGTGGTGGTGGTGTTGCTGCCTTTTCGCGTACAGGTATTATGGAGAGATGAGGGTGCAGAAAGAGCGACTGTCTAATCGATGGAGGAAATTAGCCAAAGCTGGCCGAAAACACGAACGATCTGGGTTCGGTATGTGGATAGGGACGAGGCAGGCGGCGGCGGCGAATGTACGAAGGTGCTAATAAGGAAGAGCTGTTGCCGTGGGCGTGAGGCGCGAACTCGTAGATGTGTTGCCGTGGGCCAGGTTCAGACTCTCGACTCGGCGTTGAGCAGGCGTTCTGTACGACGCGCTCGGGATCTCACAACCTCTGTCCGCAGCGCCGGGAGCTCGTCAAAGGGCAATTGGTTTGTTCGAAAGTGCTTTGTTGGCATCCGCGGTGGCGCGCTTCCGAGGCCTCGAAGAGTCGTGTCCAGATTACTCTTCCCAGTGTCTCTCGTGTGTGTGTGTGTGTGTGTGTGGGGGGGGGGGGGGGGGGGGGGGGGGGGGGGGGGGGTGGAAGGTAGGGGCGGACAGGAGCGGCGACTTACCGAGCACAAAGAAGCAGATAGCAGATGCTGCGTGATGGTAGCGACTGGTGGGCGGGAGCGTGTGGATGGTGGTACCGAGGGAGGATGAGGATGAGGATGAAGATGGGAGAGAGGGGGGAGGATACTGTTGCGGCGGAAGCAGAGAAGTTGTTGAGCACGGGCAAAAAGTTGAGGCTGGCGGGATGGAATATGTAATAAGGAGCTTGGCCGCAATGATTTCCTCGCCAATGCCCGCTGGCAAAAGATCTGCCGATGCAATAATTATCCACGCCGGTTTAGTATGTAGTGGCTGATAGTAATGATAGGATTAGAGGATAGGGAGCGGCCAGTGGTTGTTGTGTTGTTGTTGTTGTTGTCGTTGGTATTGGTATTGGTATTGGTATTGGTATTGGTATTGGTATTGGTATTGGTATTGGTATTGCTGTTGCTGTTGCTGTTGCTCGTGGCATGTAGGTAGCGTTGTTCTGCTGTGCGTCTTTCCTATGTAATAAACATGTGGCCAGCTGTTTCCCGCCTCAGTATGCTGCTACAAGGGGATAAACAGCAGAGAGACAGCTGCCATGGGGTCTTGGCTTTCAAGTGCTGGTTCTCATGTGGACTTGTTGGACTAGGACTGGGACTGGGACTGGGACTGTCGACCGACTGTGGACTGGCTCGCAACGGTAAGCAGCTCCGGAGCCGCCACCCATGGGCCCCCGTCCAGCGAGACAGGGCGTCCTACTAAACTTAGGACCATCCGCACTCATCCACTAATCCACTAATCCACTAATCCACTCAGGCACCGCGCGCACTAATTAGCAAAACGACCACCTGCAAGACGACACCTGCTGTCGAGTCTACTGTATGTAGTAGCGTCTGCCGGCCTCCCTCTCCAGTACTTTGCTGTTGGTTTTCAGGAGACCCAGCCTGCAGCAGCCACCCCGCCCACGCATACTTCGTACACCCGCGCCCTCGTCCGCGCCCCCGCCCGCGCCTTCACCCTCTCATGCGCCAACACTTTTACAACATGCTTTCCCCGACTGTCCGACTGTCTCATCAAGCTTCAAGGCCTCCCTCCCCCTCCTCCAGCAGCGATGCCGACCATCCTTTCGGCAGATACAATGGTACCTTTGTATACAAACAAGCAAGCGAGTGTGGAGCTGCTGTTTGGATGGCGCAGGGAGATCATGTTGACGACAGCAGGCTCCCAGACAGGCTTACGGAGTACGTTTCCAGCGGCCCTCAGGGGCGGCGCACCACACAAGCTGCTAAAACGTGCCCGCACGAATGGCCATAAATGGGCCGAACAAGTGGGCGCCACGCCTGTGATATATAGCCCCAGGGACAAACAATAATTGCCTGGTGCGAAGCCATTCCTGAATCCAGACGTTCAACCCGCATATAGATCAGGGGCCCCCCCCTGGGGAGGAGGGCATATCCGGAGGGAAAGGATCTTGCTCGTGCGATGCGGCGTCCGCCCAGACTCTCGGTAATATTTCAATACATCCCAGCCAACTGAAGGATGCAGCAAAAGAGCCACGCTGTGGTTCCGTCATCGTGAGCCTACTCAACGACATACAAGGACGGGTACGTACCAGTATTGGTGCAGTCATCGTGACCGCACGCACCTCAGCATCATTACCACCACCACCCCCACCAGCCCCTCCAGACAAACTCCCCCTACCATGGACACTCCCCGTCTCAGTGACAAAGCTGTCAGTAGTTTCGCCCAAGCTGCCTTGTACGATGAGCATAGGCCATCTTATCCTCACCAGGCCGTGGCATCGCTGCTCGTGGCTGCAGATGTGAGCGCCATCGAGGGTGCCGCCATCATCGACCTCGCCGCTGGCACGGGAAAATTAACAGAGCTACTTGCGGCGCGCGACGAGCAGTTCAGCATCCTCGCTGTGGAACCACACCAGGGCATGCGCGAGCAGTTGGCGCGCAAGAATCTGCAAAACGTCACAGTCATCCACGGCCTCTCCACGTCCATTCCGGCCGGGGATCAGAGTGTCGATGCCGTGTTTGCAGCTCAGGTGCGTTGATCACATCACTTGCTTGTCCCATCTTTTACTGTCTGCAATCTGGTCTTGTCGTTGCAGTTGCACTCGTTGCGCCATGGCTCCCCAGCCGTTTCCGGCCACCCCTCTTTCCGTGCGACGTTGCACAGCATCATGCGGCCGGGACACCTCGACGCCCTCCCACATTTGCCCTACCCACCCCTCAATTCTTTTCCTGTCGTCTTCTTCGTCCAGCCTCAATTCCTTATCAAAGGTCCTTCTCTTCATACGACCGAACGCGTAGTCTACTACCGCATCTTGCATCATCCGGACCGCTTCTCTTCATGTGCATCTCACGCCTGGCACCATTACGTCTTCCCAACCTCCACATGTATACTTGCAAATGTTCTTGTTTTTCGAATCCCTCACGTCACGTTTCTTGAACCCCATCAGGGTGGGGGGTCTTGGGGCCTTCCCGCTCCCCGCTCCCCGCTCCCCGCTTCCTTCGCATCAGTTTCACTCCTCCATCTCTTTCTCGACCATTTCTTACTCGTAGCATGCCCAGACAGACCCCTTCACATCATGTGCCGAGCCGTCTCCAGCTTGATTAACGCTCCACAGGCCTTTCATTGGTTCGCAAATGAAGCGTCTCTCAAGGAGATCCACCGCGTCCTGAGGCCTGCTGGAGTTTTGGGCATGATCTGGAACGCCGAGGATTGTGAGTGAGCATTTCCTTGCATTGCAGCCGTCTCGTCACATTTGTCCAACGCAGAAGGTCCCTCGGGATTCCCTTCCGATGCGCCGTCTTTTCATTGTCAACCACCTGTTCATCTGCATCCCATCCTCACATGGTCTTCTGACTCTTTCCGATGTGCTTCCTTGAACCCCGTCATATACATGTTGTGCCAGCCCCTGGTTGCTTAGTCACCCAATATTATCGCCTTCTGTCGTGTTTCTCTCTTTAAACGAGTCATATTGTCGATCAAGTTGACACCTCGTTGTCTTTCATCTTGTTTTCGCCGTCTCTTTTCGGTATTGTGGCGTCCTCGTGTCTCTTTTTCCATCTCCATCTCATCCCAATGCGTTTCTCTCGTCTTGTCATTGTCTCCCATCTCTTTTCTTACTTTCATGTCGTCGTCCTGTCTCTTTGCTCGAATTCTCTCGTTATTTTCATCTCCTTTCTTTCAGAACGTCGTCATCCTATCTCTTGACTTCAACTCTCTTTATTTTCAGCTCTCTTCTTTCATCAATGTCGTCCCTGTACAACCCGTCTCTTTCCCCTCAACCACTATTCTGATTGGTAGTCTTCCCGAGCTTCGTCCTACCCATTGCATGCCTTCGTACTCAAGACTCGGGTTATATGACATTGAGAGACCACCTTCTCAACTTATTGCACCATAGATAACACGCCACGTTCATACTCGGTAACGAGTGTCTGGGAATCCAGGATCCGAGACCATCTCTTCAGTTTGGAAAATGTGAACGACGACTACGAGCCGCGCTTCCGCCACGACAAATGGAGGAGCGTATTTGAAAATCAGGTCTCGTCGACGCCCATCACTGCTGCCTTTGTAGGCGGAACGAACTCGCTGTTCTCGCTTCCTCTCGGCGAGGACAAGGTGAAGTGGACCGTTTGGCTGGAGAAAGAAGCGCTGTGGAAGAGGCTGAGAACCTTGGGCCATGTCGCAGTATTGGAGGGTGTCCAATTGGAGGTAAGCAAAAAGTTTTCTAATACTTATGCGCGATCCGGCAAAAGGTAACATGGGTACGTTCTTTGAATATTAACATGTGACGGCCGACTGTCGAAAGTTCGGAATGAAAAATTGGAACGTGTAAGAGGGGAAGAAAGGAACCTTGATGTACCTGCCGATTTGTGGATTGTTAGCCTACCACCGAAACCGCATCGACGAGGAGTCGAAAGCACCGAGAGTTTCCCAGGAATAGGCCCAGACGTATGATGACCATGATGGAGACTCGAGTTTTCTGGATCCATGCAACAACTCTCGGAAAACACGAGTTCGTAGGCGCTGGCTTCATGGTGAAAGACCGTCGTCAGAACCATGTCCTCAATACACCCCTCTCAGACAATGTTTCCATTGTTCCCTTCTTCTGGCTTGGGCATGGCCTTTAGTCGTGTTGCTCGGCATTACGCCGTTCCAAATAGCACATGTGCCACGCGAACTTTCCTGTATCCATGGCCAGGATGAGGTTGATATTTTCTTGACGAACATGGCTGTGCCCCTGTGACTCGTCTGGGCCCGGGGGTCTTGTGGCATTGGTGAAGTAGTGGGGCGGATCCGATGTCCTCTGTGTTGTAATATCCCTCCCTCTGTTGCACTGGAAACAATTTGCAGTGCTGTGTATCCCTAGCACGCATTGCGTCCGACTTGGAGGCACACTCCTGCATTGACAAAAAAGGTCTGGGTGCACCACAAATCATTCCTTCACCGTGTCTCATCGTGGCGTCACCGGTGTACCGAATGCCTCGCAAGTCGGTTGTCTGGAGTTCGGTGGTGGTCCGGTTGGCCGCGGCCTTTGTCAAGAACGCTCGGGGTGGGGGGAGGCGCATTGAGTGTAAACAATGTCAAGGGGGAGGTGCCAACTATTCACCGCAAGACCTGGTTAGCGTGGTTAGCGTGGTCAGCAAACCATATCCTTCCAAAGGTTGCCACAACCCTAGCGACTCCAAGGAGAGCTTCCGCTGTGCAAAATCATTTCATCGATTGTTCCGCAAGCTGGTCTGGCTTCTTACCTTGGTGCCCGTCGCCTTGTTCTGGTTCCCCTGTCTTCGCTCCTCCGTTTGCTCCACCAACCATGCCCGCGGTCTCCTTATCATCTTGTCGTCAGATTCAGCTGGTTATGCGGCAAAGGTCGTTGACGGCCACGATGATAAGCGGGTAGGGGCTTATCAAGCTCAAAGGATCGATTCGACCGGTGTGAGGTTTTGGTCAAGAAGCCTAGATTTGTATCTGGAGTTGCGTCTCTTATAAGCAATTCTTCCTGAATCCACCTTCGGCCACACCCGCGGCCTCCTCTTGATCCTGCTCGCCAAACCAAAGTCAGAACGTGGCAGAGGTGGTTGGGCATCTCGAGGAGTGGCTCAATGAGAAGGGAGGCTTCTGTCAAATTCAGCGGCCCCAGTCTGCCTAGTCCCCAAATCACTATTCGAGGGCGCAGCCCTATCGCCTAGCTTTCGTTCTCGTAGATGTCACCTTCCCAGTTGCTTCGTTGGCGGTTACGAAGGTCAATGTACGCCGAGGGTCTTATCGAGTTCGAGGACCTTTGTTTGTCTGGTCTTGAAGTTGAAGTTGACGTCGAGGAGAGCAAATCGTCACTTGTTGTTGTGGCCATGTCAGACCAAAGGACCGTTTGTGGCCATGGAGTCAGTGTATGGATTGCCGAGGCGTCTGTGAATCGTGGAGGCTTTGAAGCGCCCGGTCTCGGGGTTGTTGTCAAGGTGGACAGACTGCCACTTCCGCCACCGTGCTGCCTACGGTTTCCTCTTCGTCTCGTCGTCGTACACAAGTGTGATCAAGACATTGTGTGCGATCGCCAGAGCTGGCGGTTGGTGTGCGGAGTGTCAATTTTGAAGCCCTCGAAGCGCCCCGTCTCCGTCAGAGAGGGGAAATCGCCAGTTCCCATTGTTGTCATTGCCCGCGGCCCCTTCTTCGTCTTGCTTTCATGCCTAAGCTGGATCTAAGGGGTCGTTACCGGTAACGAGGTTCGACGGTCGACGCGCTCGAAGTTTGAAAGCGCGCCGTGTCCAAGTTGTCATCAAGGAGAGCAACTTACTGTTGTCCGTCGTATATCTTTCCCACGGCCCCCTCTTCGCCTTGCTGCCGTATTCCAGTTAGACTAAGGGACCATTTGCGATCATCAAGGCTGGTGGTCGGCGGGTGGAGGGGGTTGATAATCTTCTAGAGCCCGAAGCGCCCGGTCAAAGTCGCCGTCGAGGAGTAAATCGCATTGGCCGTCGTCGATCTTGCCCGCAGTCCCTCTGTATCTTGCTGTCGCACCCAGGGTACACGTTCGGATCGTTTGCGGCCATCAGAGTTGGTGGTTCGTTCACCGTGTGTACGGGGTTGTCAATCTCGAGGTTTTCGAAGCGCCCAGCCTCATATCGTCAAGAAGGGGGAATCGCCACTGTCCGATATCAATCCTACGCGCAGCTGCTTCTCCGTCTACTTGTCTATCCCAAGTCGGACTCGAGTATGGCCATGAAGTCGGCGTGCGGGGAGGTCCGGCCAAGCTCAGAGATCTACTTGAATCTTGGCCGGTCTCGAAGTCGTCGTCCAGGAGAGCATACCCGTTCTGGTATTCACGTCAGCTGCTAGTAGTCAGTTGTTCCTTTCACTCGTCAGCCTTGCCCGTGGGCGCGGGTGGAAGTAGATCGTCTCGTCTGGTATGTTGACGGTCGTGTGAAAGAAAAAGCGGACTTTCTCCCGCGCTAGGGTCAGTGAATCTGGCTGCACTTGGGTCAGTAGATAGGTGCTCCTGCATCTACTCTCCGCTCGTGTAAGCACCCGCGTAGGCGCTATTGCTGCCCATGGCCGCAAACCTTTGGGTGGTCCTTGGTCATGGTAACAGAAGCAGCCGATGCCGTTGCAGCGCATCCACATGGATTGCCATGACACTGTAGTCAGCCAAGGGGTGCTTGAACCTTCGCTCTCTGCAAACTGTGTATCTCGTCCAATGACAGTACAAGACCTTGCCATTCTTCTCCGCAAACCCTCGGGGCGGGTTATAGTCGTAGCAGCGAAGTCAAAGTCGTGGTGGCGCATTGCCGCTGGACACCAGCACTATTGTGCGGGAAATCCGTACATGTCGTTCAAAAACACTTGGAGCTTTTGTTGGTGTCGAGGTCATGCTGCGGGGATTGTTGTCGTGGTGGGTGGTGGGTGGGCGGGTGATTGTCCAAGGGTGCCCCGAGCGGGCGCTCAAGTAGCAATGGCTGGGGAGGGTGTTGACGCGTTGCTCACAAGTTGCCAATGAAGTTTCCAAGAGACACTCACGTCACTCAAAAGGCATCGAGCAATGCACTTCATTGCTGCGGTTGTCTAGGAGATGTGTCGGCGGAGAAAAGGGGGATGCAAAGTTAGGTTCTATCCACACTGCCGCCTGGGTGAGAGCCGCCATGATGCCCCTAAAGTACAGCAACACCCTCGGGAACTCTGAGGCATCGAACTGCAGCTGCATATGGGCATATGGGTGCCGTATACGTATCTCTGTCTTTGGATACTGCAGCATAACGTTGCACCTCATCCCTTGCCCTGGATTTTCATTGCACAACCCAGGGAGATTTGATCAGACCGGTGCTTCGCCGCTTTGTAGACGTGACTCTGTCTCCTTGCCTCGCTTTCATGTCATTGTTGCAGTCGTTGTCAACTTCGTTGTACCTGGACTTGTAAACTTGGTGGATGCTGATCAGACATGCAGGAGACGCGCCGCATCTTTGACGACGCTCTATCAGGTGCAGATGTGGAACGTAATGAACATGGGGAGATTGCTGTCCATGGAACTACGGTGCTGGCCTGGACGTCCAAGATACCCTCGTAGACGCAGATGCAGATGCAGATGCACACTGCAAGTCCATCTACAGCATACAGCTCTATAGCCGGTCCAGACGCTATCTGAATGACAACAAAAGGAGTAGTTGTCTGCTGTGGGGGCACGACGCTGTCCTGGCTGCCTGGGAGTCCTTCGGGGATAGTGTTCCACGCCGTAGGCCCTGGGGTATCTGACGTAACTGAGCAGTCACGCAGCGTTGCCCCCACAATCAAGAGCTAGTAATAATGCCCCCCCCTTCACACGTATCACTCGCCCCATTGCCTCTCAGAGTAATTCAAAGTCCAGCAATCAAACCTTTTCCCTATTACCTCGCCTCCTCAGTTGCTGTATATATACTGTTTATTTTTACAAACTTTCAATAAAAAAAAGACTCCAAAACAGCATGGGGTAGTGGTTAAAGGCCCTACCCAGACGCGGTGGACGGGTTCGAATCAGTAAGTGGCTAGTGATTTACATTGTTTAAGCGTGCGAGTACATTGTTTTCATTGATTTAAGCGTTGCGAGCGAGCGTTTGGAAATACCAGGGACGTAGGGTTTCTCTTAAAGGGCCCGAACCCAATGTTTTTTGCCATTTTTTTGGGACCCAGGTTCCCTTGAGAAATGAGGGTGTGTTCCTCAGTGAGGTGTTCCTTTGTTTTTGCATTGTAGACGCCTGTATTACTTGTCTCTATAACCTAACAAGGATCAGGTGGGGCGTCACTGCAACGCCAACTTGGAGCAGGTATACCTGCAGCTCTCTTTTTTGCTTGCCAGCCTATCTCCATTTGACCCATTTGACTGTGAAGCGCCACGCAGCTGGAATGGCATGTTTACGCTTCAGACGAGCCCTCGACGCAAGACATCCGGACAGGCCAAGAGAAATATGCTCTCCCCCACCACACTCTCCTCGCAGAAACGATTGCTCCGCTTCACCCACATGCCACCCTGCTTTCACAACCTGATTGCAAAGATGGCGGCCCGCCGCACCTTGAACGACGTTGTTCCTCGAAAACCATGTCATGACCTCACTTACCTGAGTTGGAAGCTGGAATACAATCCAATACACAGCCATGCCTTGGGCATCAGTATCGCGTCTGTCAGGTCTGCCAACTCCCCTACTACTACTACTACTACTACTACTACTACTACTACTACTACTACTACTACTACTACTACTACTACTACTACTACTACTACTACTACTACTACTACTACTACTACTACTACTACTACTACTACTACTACTACTACTACTACTACTACTACTACTACTACTACTGCTCCTGCTGCTATTTGTATCAAGCAAAGGACACATCATGCCATGGGAATGCTCGTTCATTTTAAATCATTGTAAAACTAAACAGTCAGGCTCATATACGGAAGTCCTATCTGGAACTACATGTCAAGGGATCAATCATTGTTCAAGTCACGATCACGACTGATGGTTGCTTTCAAAGGTCTGTATTGATGGATGGATGGACAAGCAAAGTCGGAAAATGAAAAGAAACCATCAAGCCAAGGGTATACATATATAGAACGCCATGATAACGCTGATGGGGGATTAAAACGCGGAGAGAGAAAAACAAAGACATGTGCAATGCTGCTCCTAATATCAACCCGTTATACCATTTCCGATGCTAAAACAATGGCGCTTCGGGCGCTATCATCAGCCCCAATCATCGTCTTTGTTCGGATAAAGTCCACTCTCCCTCTCACGCCCACGCTCACGCTCATTCTTGGCCTCGAGGTAGGGCTGAAGATTAGCCTTCCTCGCCAATTCCGATTCACTCCGGATATCCGCCTTTCACAACCAACGTCTCCCAGTAGAGCTCTGGCTTCTCTGCCAAAAGATAGGATGTGGACAAGTTTCGCGGGGAAGCCTTTGATCCATGGCCTGGCCGAATGTATGGCATGGTGTTCGCCCAGGAGGCAGGAGGGCGCGGTCAAGAAGTTCTCGAACAAGGCTGCCCATCTTGGTCGTGACATTGCTGCGGAGGATGTAGTCTTTTGAATTGAAATGGAACTCGGGACCGTCGGCGAGAGCTTCGTAGTTAGGCGACTGTGCCAGGGGAGCGTCTGCTTCGGTCAGCACAATCAATCGGACGTGCCTTGTGGGCAACTGCGTGGTGGACATGACCATGGCCACCAAGGGTAAGCTTCTCATCCCGCATAAGCTTCTCGAAAGGGTCTACTCGATTGCGCGTCCCCAAGAGCGTGTCAGTGGCTCATCTTCCTTAGACGCGTCAACGACCGTAGGACGGCTATGCTGTATATGATGACAGCAATGAGTTTGGGATCCGAGACAGCATCGTGTTGTGAGTATGCTTGCTTGCTCTCATTTCTGCTCGTCTATAGCACCCAGACGGCTGTAGCCGCTTCGAGGTCTAAGGAAGAATGTTGGTCGGCGCCGGCGTACGGAGGTTGCTGGGCTTGAATGTGTAAAGTCTTGAGATGCTCGAGGTGTCGCATTGTCGTCCCTATCTTCGACGATGATCTTGGCCCTCGTATCGAAGCTCACCGTGCACGAGGTGTGAGAACCTCTTCTTCCTCGTCATTTGCACTGTCCAGCCAACCAAAGGTAGTCCGCGGCGGAAGAGGAACGCGGGCAGAACGATTCTGGACCTCATTATCGTACTCGAGCGGAACAACGAAGAACCTCTCGGTGGTGTCGGGGCGGCCGGGCGGTGCCATGGTGAACTTGGAACGCGTCGTCTTTGGCTTTGGCTTTGGCTTGAGAGGCTTGGGGTTTGCTTCGTCGAAGCCACGAGTGACTGAATCCGGGACGGGGGAGTCCTCTGCAACTTTGGCGTCGCCCTTGGTGTCTTGGATAGGTGCCGACTGGATATCGACTTGCTTGGGCGCTTCCGGCTGTTGCTTGCGGACGTTCAAGTTCTCGTCCAAGTATCCCGCAGCAATTAGCCAATCCCAGTACTCTATCGTACCGGGGTGGAGGTTGTGGGGCAGGCTCGATAGGTCGACGACGGGATGTGGCTCCATTGCGAGCTTGAGTTTGCGGTTGTTGTTCTTGTCTAGTGTGGTGCGTTTACCGCGACGTGGATTTGGATTTGGATGTGGATGTGGATGTGGATGTGTAAGGTCGTACTCGTGGGGAGAATTATCGGTGGGAGCAGTGGTGGGAAAATCGTCTTTCTCGGCGGAGGGGTGTTTATTGTGTGCGTCCGAATCCGAGTCTTCACTATAACTAGCGTCCTTCCACTCACTATGTTCCGGAGGCGGGCTTCGGTGACGCGCTTTCACCCCTGACGTTTTTTCAGGCGGGAGAGTGACACAGGATTTGTAGTTGCGTCGGAACAGGCTTGGGTGATTTGTCCTGCGGAGTGAAGGACTCGATGGCCATGTCGTACAACCAGGTGATACCTTCGTGCTCCATACTCTTCAGTATGTTCGACACGGTGAACTTATGGATTGCTCTCCCGACGATACCAGGTTTCAAGGGCACGTATGCAAAAATGACGTGCTTCGCCTTGAGTAGAGCTCTGGCAATTTTGGCGGGCGATTGAGGCGGAATTTCGCGTCGTCCTGGTGCTTCAACAGAGCGAGTTCTCCCAAGAGAGGAGGGCTCCCGCTTATTCCCAGCAACCTTCACACGGACTATTACGGAACATGCCATCATCTTGTAGCTCCAGGGAAGTGTATAAGCGTTGGTGCTCCATATGCAGGAGAGATGTGTTTATCAATGCCACCAGAAGAATCCAAGTTTGCTGAAATGAATGCTGATCCAGGGGCAAGCTGTGACACCTTACTTACAACCAATTTGCTGTCCGGGGACGAAGATGGGACGAAACTGGTAACTCCAGACTTGATGGTACGCGAAGCAGGCTGGGAGATAGTCTGCTGAGCTTTAAGCTGCTGTTCCAGGCCCATAGTGGTACTCTGTTCGAACAGCCTTGTCAAGTAGGACACTTTCCGTTGATTCAGACCACCTTGCTTTACTCGAGGAAAGTCGTTTGTTGACTGCGCTACAAGTTCTTCCCTCCTTTTTGTCGAGCGCGGTTGAAGCTGCAGTCGGCACTATAGGAGTCAGTCTTGCACCTTTTGCCTCGTTGGTATCGATGCCTGAGGCATTGCTTACCTTCTCCGTGATCTTGCACATGTTTACTTGCTATAGCTTCAGCTGTCTTGTTGATTGGTGCCTTCTGTTTCCCCTTGATCTGCTTTCGGGGCGCCATGCGGACGTGCGCTCTTCCTGGGCGCACCATGTTGATACTGTAGTATAGTTTCGAATGAACGAGAGATGTATATAACAGGCAATGATGTGGAGTGGGACAAATGGATTGAATTGGTGTGTGGTGGTCAGCAAGAGAAAGGGTAGAAGGAGTAGTAGCATCAGCTTTTTTGAACGACAGGAGAAAATTGGAGACTGCAAAGCGAAGACGGTAGTTAAACGGAAGTTAAACGGAACAGGGGAGTGTGTTTTACTGTCGGTAGAACACGCCTTTAGCAGGCCTAATTAAAACTGTGAAATACTGCAATATGCTAAGGATGTAAAAAGAGAGCATTGTTCATACACGTATTCATGAAGTGGCATCTGGAACGGGAGAGACGATAGAATGTACAATTGATAATGTACTTGCGTATATCATCTGAATTGCGGACGACTACGTCCGTAAAGAAGGGAGACCGAGAGATAAGTTTGCGATCGCAATTGTCGATAGTACACGTGCTCCGTGGCACGCTTTCAATCGTTGTTCTCCTGTCAACCAAGTCGGGAAGTGCTCACGCTTACGTCCAGTCCCATGATATCGCCATATGACACTGCATTTGCAGAATCCCCTCGTTATCTTTTTGTTTCGCACAAATCTTGGCTCAACTCATGCGCTATCAGCACAGATATATGTGACTATAGGCATTAGTATGAGCAACAGCATTGTGGACAAAATGATATGTTACCGTTGTTTCCCCGAACGAAGGCATCTCCCCAATTCCGGACGACTTTACCCTCCGCGATCTCTTTGCATCGCTCCAGTGCAATGTTCATGTAGCCGTCGACGGATTGCAAGTCGCCTATAGAACGATATTAGCCATCATTCTACGAAATATATCTAACAACAAGCCAGCATCATATGGAACTGTCATCAAAAGAGAACCCTCATACAAACGACATCTTATATCCGGTTTGTATAATTCAACAACCCAAACAACCAACAAACCATGGACCAAAATGGTAGTTTGATGCGGGGTTCACGACAACTGAATAGCATATAAATGTAAATTTGTCTACTTACCCTTGTAGATGATACCAGAGTTCAACTTCACCGTGACCGGAGCACCGATGATCTCGCTCAAGAAACCACTGGGATCCCTCGAGTCGTTCTGCGCCTCTTCGCCTGGGGTGCCGTTCCTGATCTCGTCCGCCATATTGAAGATGTGATGATGAGCGTGATATGAGACACTTCCAATAATCCTCCCGGTAGTGGTAGATGCGACGATGAGAGTCTCCGTTTCGTGGTGTGAGGCTGTTGTTGCTGTAGTGGTGCCTCTATCTTGTGAAAAGAGGTGGTGTCGTCGGCGAAAGCGAGTGAAAACGCCGACGTGCACGGACCATGTACTCACCACTGCATCGCGAACTGGAAAAGCGTGACCTCGCGTTGGGACGTACGCTTCAGCCCTGCGCACCCCTCCTCCACAACCCTTCAAGCCAACCCGCACCTACTTACCACGACTCAACTTGTATGCCTCGCAACGATGACCGATACCACTACCGGCGTCGCTGCGCCCCCAAGGAAACGCGGGCTATTCAAGAAGAGACAGCCAGAAGCGAAGTCTGAGAGCGCACAGCGGGATATGTTCAGTCATTCGAACACGTTCGAGGACATCGTTGCTGAGCAAGCGAAGCGCACTAGGGATGCGAAAGAGAAGGTGCAAGCTGCGAAGAAGCGCAAGACTGAAGAAGAAAACGATCGGAAGAAGCGCAAAGTCTCTCGAGACGGTTCCAGAAGCGCGAGTACACAGGACAGCCGGCCAGTCGGGTATGCATTGGCGACCTTTTCTGAGGAGTTCGCATTCGCTAATTCTCAAGTAGACGCAGTTGTAGCCCCCTCTCCCCCATTCCTACGAGATCTGGCTCAAATTCCCTGCCTGCGCGTTACGAATCTCTCACGAATTCATCGTCTAACACTGCTACTCTACCTCGGAAGGATTCGAACGTAATATATACTTTCGACACCGACTCGGAACCGGACGATACGTCCTACGTGAAGCCTCCACCGAGACGGGCACCAGACGTATCAATACCCCGACTTCCCTCAAGACCCGCACCTGCGGAGGAAACCGAAGAAGTTCAAGATCCAGCCATTGCTGCATTGATCGCTAGAGCACGTGCGAAGGCTGCAAAACAAGCCGAAGCTGCTGTACCCGCATCAGACGGCAGGCCCGCCCTAAATACCGCAGTCGTGCAGCTGTTCATTACCTCCGATCTTCCCGACACTATACCTTTGCTTATCAAAATCAAAATCAATACCCAAATCGAGAAGCCATTGGCGGCATGGTGTGGTAGGCAAGGCTTTTCGAAAGAGAAGATGGAGAGCATCTTCCTGACATGGAAGGATAAGCATATATACACCACTACCACGATAGCGCGATTGGGTGTCAGCCTTGATAAGGACGGCTTCATCAGCGTCAAGGATGATCCTCAAATCTATGACGAGACCAATTTGCCAAAGATCCATCTGGAAGCCTGGACAAAGGAGCTGTTTGAGGCGCGGAAGAAGGAGATTGCCGAAGAGGCAGCAGCAAAGCGCAAAGCTGCTGAAGCTCTAGAGGAGAAAGAACCTACCCCTGAGCCCGTAGTGGAAACGTCGAAGATACGGCTGTATCTGAAGTCCAGAGACAAACCCGAATTAAAGATCTGTGTCAACTCGGTATGCTCTTCACCTTTCTATCACTGACATTGGTGGGAGAATTTGCTAACTTTACTGACAGGATACCACTGTTGGCCATCTCACTGCCGCTTTCAAGGGGAAAATGGCAATACCGAACGATTGTCCCGTCACTCTGATGTTCGATGGAGAGCGATTGAAGACACTGGACACGATGTTGGACGCCGAGATCGAGGATGGAGATTCAATCGAGGTCATATACAGTTAGGATTGTGTACACATCCTTTCTTTTATATTCACTTCACGGCAACCTTTCGACGCCCCGAATGCACAAAGTTCATTTACGTTGGGCTTTCTTTACATACGAATGATGCAACCAAGGCGTTAGCGGGGTCTCTCTGGCATGTCAGGATAGCACATTTTACTTCGGCGCATCTTGAGGGGAAATACCACTGGGTCTGTGTTTTGTAGCTTTCAAGAGCTTCCAGGAAAAATCATGGGCAATGGTTGGAGCTCAAGTTTTGGGCACAAGTCTGCGGAGACATACCATAGACACATAATCAACCCATTCCTCAAATACACATATGTCCGATTCATATGCCGCTTTCTTACACTCTCAACCTCTTGTTTGAAATTCAAAGTTGATGGATTCACTAATACAGCGGCCAAAATAACCTTAATTTTAAGCCTCACATTAGCGCGACTACCCCGCCACTCCAACTGTCCCGCATCAAAAAATAAATTCGCGATCTCGAGTTTCTGCCCGAATCTCGACTTTTCGACACCGACGACCCCGATACATACCTTCTTCCCACCGCTACAATCACAACCACAAAGCACAAAGCACAGCAAGCATGAAGCTCCTAACCCTCAACTTCCTCACCTGCGCGCGCAAAACATGCAAATCCGCACCATCCTCATTTCCCCTGCACCCGCGCGAGGCCGAGCTCGAAGTCGTCCAAGCAGACGTCAACCTGGCGTTTCTGAAGAACATACTGCCGCGGCTGATGTGGGGGGAGCTGAGGACGATTACGGGAGAGGTATGTGCACACGTCTAATAAAAAAAAAAAGAAATAATACATGGTTTTCTTCAAATGGTACAAGGCGGATTAATTGACGACTGGTGTCGGTACAGCTCGGTCTGCCGACCCTCCCCGATACAGCACCGGAGCGATCCGCACTCTTCACCGCAGCAGCAGCTGTGTCGGAGACGACGACACCTGGCGTAGACCCGGAAGCCATCGACGCGCCTGAGCACCCCGCGCCGGTCGAGGAGCCCGAAGAGACACCTACCCAGACAGCGATTGATCTGCACCGGATACTGCTCGAGACGTGCATCAAGGAGGGCAAGCTGGTGTGTGGGAACTGTGGACATGAGTACGCGGTCAAGGAGGGCGTTGCGAATTTCCTTCTCCCGGGGCATTTGGTGTAGAGACATGATTTGTGGATAATGAAGATGAGAGTGCAAACTACATATACCCTTATAGCATTTTGTGGAGTTTAGGGTAGTTGGAAGCGCAAAGGAATCGTCGTGAGTTGTAAACCCAACCTCTAGCAGATACGGTTTAGGGCTTTGCAAAGTCAATTTCATCATCCTCTTGGCCAGGTATTACGTTTTGATGCAAGTGTACTACTTTTGCTGAGACTACCACCACGAGCTACCTGGTATCTACTATCCTAACGCCAATTGAAAAGCACCCCAAGCTCCAAGCAGAGGTTGAGAGGATCGAATATACTCGACTAAGCCCTACTGTATCTGCCAAGCCTACTTTCTCCTATGATCCTACTCCTCGATTGATTTGTACCCTTTTATCTTCTCCAACGCTCACGATTCCCACCTCCTGGTCCCACCTCACCCCGAAAACCTTTACCCCTTCCCCTGACGACCTTCCAGGGCCACTGTCTCTCTGTATAGTGTAGATGTCCTCTCCAACTTGACCCTCTCCTAGTCCACTGGACGCCTTGATGCTTCGTACGTCCCATATCCTAGCAGTTCCGTCATGTGACCCAGAAACTAGGCCGTATTCGGAGGTAGGGTGAGTATCGAGAGATACTACAGCATTGGTGTGACCCCTGAGTGTCATTACTGCAATCTGGGTCGCTGAGGCGCGAGGATCGATGAGTGTGATGTGTCGCGCCGACGTTCCTGTTGCCAGGAGGTTCAGTTGTGGTAGAGCAGTAAGAGAAAGCAGAGAATGGCCAGTAGTTCGTGTGTCGACGCAGCTTGAAGTGGTGAGATCCCAAGTTTTGAGCGTGTGGTCGTGAGAAGCGGAATATGCGACTGTCGCATCCTCGGGCTTGAAAAGCACACTGGATACCGGGGAAGCGTGGCCAGAGAGCGTGCCGAGAGGGCCTCGAGATGGGACAACCTTCTCCGGCTTCGAGAGCTTTTGCCGCTTGTTCGAGGCAGCCGTTGATGTCGGAAGTAGATTGGACGGAGCAGCGGGGTTATCCTTTGCGGTAGCGGAGAAGAGCGCGACCGTGCCGTCGGAAGCCGCCGAGAGAATGCGATTTGAAGGTCCATGAACGGCGAGATCGTTAACGGGCCACCTGTGGGCGTAAAGCTCCAGGGAAGGTGTTATTGTGCGCTCATCTTCGTCGTATTTGTACACGCGTACGACGTTGTCCATGCCTGCAGCCACAATCTTCTTATCCGAGATCCATTTTGCAGCCTTCAAGCTCGTAATGCGCCCTCCATTGTTTGGTGGCGCAGACGTCGCAAGAGCGTCCCCTGACATGTTCCAAACCCTCAGCAACCCGTCGTAGCTTGCACTCAATATCCTCTCCTGGCCACTTTGTACGCCTTTTGCCCATTTTCCAGCTGAAGAAGATTGTGATAATATGTCCACGGCAGAAACCCAATCATCGTGCTCGAAGCTCGACACATGTAGTGGTGGTATAAGAGCCCGGGTGTATTCTACATTGAGCGTAGTCTCGGCACTGATTCCATATTTTGTGAGGAAATCGTCGATTGAGCTTCGTAGAAATTGGCCATTAACCAGGAATTCGAATGGAATCGGGCTTGATTCGGTATGAAGCAGGTTGTTTACCAGCTTAGATAGATTATACCGGTTCAAGGCTATACAGATAGTCAGTCATCTGTATAATGAGGGTGGCCAGATATAGTAGGGCTTTTGCAAAGCACGATACATCATCTTTGCCTCGGAGGTCAACGTACCAGTGGAGACCAGTAGAGGTCCTGGGTCCTCGGGAAGTTGGATATCGGCATGCCGAGTACTAAGGCGCACCTGGACCTTTGATTCGGGGACATTAGATTCCATTGTCGCGGCGGGGATAATTTGCGATGGGACTTGGGAGCTCCAAAAATTGAGTTCGCGACTTTTTTTTCAATCGGGTTTAGCCTATCGGCGCTTATGACATCCGCGTCACGTGTACAGCACTTCCAACGATACCCAATCATGGACGGGACATGGATTATCATGGCATGGAATCAGCTGAATTCTAGAGCATGCCAAGGGAATAAAATAGGCCTTGTGAAGCTCTACCAGATCTACCAGGCATAGCTTTATGAATGGTAGTTATCGAGTGCCGAAATAGTGTATGTATGGTGTACCTGTCATTATGCTAACGTAAGCTCGTCCCTCTGATCGCTGCAATGGCCTTCTTTCGATGATCGCTCTCCGCAAATAACGCCTTGATCAAATCAATCACCTCCTCGCCCTCCATTTCCAGCTTCAGCTCTCCCTCCATCCAAAACATCTTGATGTCTGCAAGACTTGAATCGAGAATTTCGCCCAAGTATTGGAACTTGAACCAATTGGGTGTGTAGATGCCAGTCATATCTCTAGCCTCACCGCTGTTGTCATCGGTCTGGAAGAGGGAGGAAAGAGACGACAGAGAGACAAAGTATGAGTGCAGTTTCCGCGACTCATCCTCGGCAATATCAGGCATGTCTTCTACATCGGTGATGAATTTCGTGAGTGCGGTGGAAACGAGTGAGCCGAGCGACTGCAAGAGGGCCGAGTGAGAAAGGACGTTGTGCCACTGCCGTTTCACATCCCCAATGCGGTCAATCGTCATTGCAATAGCGTTATCGCATTCTGCAGCAAAGGGCGCCGTCGTACACGTCTGGAAACCCTGGGCACCATCAAGTAGATCCCGAATGATGGTCCGCTGAGACTCCATTTCTCGACCATAAGCACGCTTCCCGAATCCTTCGATAGCTTTGATGTCGTCATCAAGCTTGAGCCTGACCGATGGCCGGAGAAGTTGTGGTAGTGTCGAGGTTGCATCGTTGGTGATTTGCTCCTGAAGAAACACTCGTAGGCGATCCGAAAGTCGGCTGCAGTCGTTATAAATAAGCATGTTGCCAGCAACGTCTTTGGAATAGTGTGAAGCTGCCGTGGCTCGATACATGGCCATCAGCAAGCTAGGAATAGCATACAGTCCGCCACTAGCAGGAGCAATAGCTGACGTGACCAGATCAGGTTGGTTGAGTGTACCAACATCTGATACAACTTGCATGATAATTTCGATGATAGAGTCGGGTATGGCAGTTACTGTATACGTCTCCCTGAGGGTAATTTCCTTGTTGGTTGTGGGCTTTTGCGGTGCACTTGCCGACCCATTTGCTGAGGGTTCCGGGTATGCTTTATTCACAGGCGCCGATGGCGGTGGCGGAGCTGGATGCGACTCTTCGTCATCTCCCCATCCCCAAGCCTCTGTATCCACCTCACCTGTATCCTCTGATTCTTCATGCCTCGTCTCTTCCTCCACCCCTTGATCGGGCTCTTCCTTGGGCTCCTCATCTTCATCGATACCCCATGCACTCATATCTTCCTCCTCAATCTCCTCCTGACTCGTCGGTTCTGCCTCCTTTTCTTTCGATTCCGCCTCATCCTCACCCCAATCTGCCCCCCAATCCTCTTCGTCATCTTTTCCGCCAAGCATAGCATCACCCTTGGTGATGACTTGTGTCTCGACTCTTTCCACCGTCTTCTTCTCTTGGACCCGCCGCGGGAGGATAGTCTGTATTCTTGCAATTGCAACCTCTTTTCGGCTAGCGAGCCATATTTCAGCAGACTTGTCCACCCAATCCCGTAGGCGATTCTGGCCGGACCATTCCAGCTCATCGAAGTATTCGGCTAATCCCAAAACGAGAGAGAGAATCTCTTGAAAATCAAGCACGCCATCCATGGTCAAGGGCACCGCGGGTCGAAGCCAGTTTGAAATGAGTCGAGATGCAATGACAAGTACAAGCGTCTCCGACAGTGGAACGGCGACCGTTGGTGGCAGGCGTGTGCTCAGATACGCTGCCACGGCTTGGATATCCTCCAATGTGGCCTGGACGCTCATGTCGGATAGACGCCCTGCGATTCTAATATCGTCTCCCTCGATTGTAATCGCAGATACGACTTGGTCGGAATCAATGACAAGGCGTGGTGCGATTATGATGCTGTCGAATTCACGACTCAGTCGCGTCAAGAACTTCTCCAGAAGACCGAGTTTTGTGAGCGCTTCGACAACAGTGTCGATGCGTATAGATTCTTCTCCTGTTCTCTCGATCTCATCTCTCAGCGTGACACGTCGCTCAACCGAATCCAACACAATAAAGCCATTCCAGGATTCGGTAGTAGTTTCCACGATTGCCGCTCTCAATTGGTCTGCTCGAGACTTGAGCACGCCCACTACTCTCGTGTTTTCGAAATTGCCAAGCCGCTTGAATGATGCGTTTGCGTCTTCCAGTCTGTCGATGGCGTGAATGACATGGCCGCGTACAGCAGCATCTTCTGTGGAATCCAGGAGGGAGGAAATGTCCCTCAGCTGCTCCACTATCTGCACAAGACTCTCGTTGTATGCGATCTCCGAATACAGAAAGCTGATCTTGCTTGTGGCATCCTGCAGACGTGAAGTGTTTTCCTTTCCTGCTTCTGCCTGCTGCACTATCTCGTGGGCGGTCTCCTGGGAGGATTTGATGTCGTCTTGGAGTTTGCGGGCTTGGGCAATCCAACCATCCACGTCGGAGGCGGCCTCTCGGGAGATTTGTCGTATTTCATTCTTGAATGGACTGTTAGATATATTCAAGTGGGATTTTGAATTCGCCTCACCTTTGTGTTCTCTCGAGCCTTGCCCACGACCTCTAGCAGCTTCGGGAGAGACGCGGCTGGGACTGGAGCAGAAGCCACATGTTCAGACTGGGGGAACGAGCCGTGTTCGACGGACTGGAGGATGGCGTCGCTCAGGTCTTTATCGGATATCTGCGTGGACATTGCGCGTTCAGAGAGCAGTTTTCATGTCGAGGCAGAAAGAGCGAAGTTGCTGGCATCTGTTGATGATTGATATGCTGTCGCATCAAGCTTCCACGCTTCAGAAAGTTGGAAGCAGTCATAGGCGGCCCTAGCGCACCTTCAGACTTCAGCCCTACGAACTGTTTGCCCGCGGGCAATTCACAAACACACCCCGCTACCTTATACGAATACAGCTACCCCGCCACGTGCCCACGACCCATCGCCCTCGAAACAGTCAGATTGAGATCATCTTCTTTGACGACTCCAGTCAACTCTCCCCTATACGTAGTTTTCGCCTCTCTCAGCTTCATCGTTCGAAGAGAACGCCAGTTCAGCCCAGTGCCAAGCATCTGCAGCAGTGTCTGCAACCTAATTCGGGCGGACGACTTCTTATCAAACCTGCAACATTTTGCGCTTCTTGGGACTTCTCTTTTTCTTGGGCGGCGTCTTCGCGCAAACGTAAGTGCAGACTTTTCATATGTGTTGCCATCGTTCGTCCTTGATTTGTTACTCGGGTGCTCAAACCCACAACATTCACCATTTCCCGCACTTGGATCACTATCCTATTGCCTGGACAGAAAGATATTCTTTCTCGATCCTGAACCCAGACTGCAAGAAACCAGTTCCTATTTCTTTTGTTCTCAGGACTAACACGGAACAATAGTAGACAGGATCCATCTTTAGACAAAGAATACTCGGTATACGGTTTTCTGCAAGAGCGACACATTGAATCAGATTGGTTCTCGGCCAATCTACAATTGAAATTTGAAACCTCCCGTTTCGATATCTGTCCGCCAGTCTTTCAGTACGGCAAGATGGGGTCCGTTGCGAACGTTTCCAGCTTCAAGAAGATTCAACAATTCAAAGCCGACTACACGGATGTGCAATTCACTCAATATGAGTCTCAGCGGACTGGAATGCGCGTCGTTGTCGTCGACAGAAAAGGACCCAAGGTGAGTTGAGTCGACACGACTCCAGTTTCAATTCTAACAGATGAATAGGTCTATGGCTACTTTGCTGTAGCAACAGAGATCCATGACGACTCAGGAGCGCGTAGGTATTTCAAATTAACATGTGACTGATGACTATGCTAATTGTTTCAGCCCACACACTCGAACATCTCATCTTCATGGTAAGCAGTTGTATCAGTTCCACATATGGACTCTATTCTAAGGCATTTAGGGATCTCGAAAATACCCCTACAAAGGTGTCCTCGACAAGATTGCAACCCGTTCATACTCTGATACCAATGCATGGACCGACACCGCAGAGACGGTCTACTCTTTGTCTACCGCTGGATGGGAAGGGTTTGCACAGATTCGTGAGTTTTCCATCCACCCCTCGTCAGACCAACTTACTGGCTAACGTTCATCACAGTACCAATATACTTGGATCACGTTGTTGTGCCCACATTGACTGATGCTGGTTGCTATACTGAAGTCCATCACATAGATGGAAATGGCAATGACGCTGGGTTCGTCTCTCCTCATATCACACAACACTTACTCACATCTTCAGTGTTGTCTACTCGGAAATGCAAGGTCGCGAGAACCTCCAGGGCGATCTGATGGATCTACAACTGCGCCGCTTGCTGTACCCTGAAGGTGATGGATTCCGTCAGGAGACTGGCGGTTTGATGAAGGCACTACGAGTGCTGACAGCCGATCGTATCCGGCAGTTCCACAAGGACATGTACCAGCCCAAGAACATCCGTCTCGTTCTGATCGGCGAGGTCGATCACCCCAATCTTTTGGATATACTCGAAAAGTTTGAAGACGAGATCATTGACAGCGTGCCTGCGTTTGACGCGCCCTTCAAGCGACCTTGGGTTGAATCTAAGCGCACTCCCCCGCTTAGCAAAACGACCATTGAGACGGTCGAGTTCCCAGAGGAGGATGATTCGACTGGAGAGATTCAGATTGCCTTTCTTGGACCCGAGGCAAAGGACGATTTGCTCGAGACTGCCGTCAACACAATTCTCATGTACCTGGCTGGATCGTCCGTGTCCGTACTTGTAAACACACTAGTCGAGAAAGAACATCTCTCTAGCATGGTTTATTTCTGGGTCAAGAGCCACTACGACATGATCATCTGGTTTACTTTGACTAGCGTAGCCACGGAGAAGCTCGCGGACGTCGAGAAGCGGTTCTTTGAGGTTCTCCGAGACCACGCTTCTCGGCCACTCGACATGAACTACTTGAAAGACTGTCTCCACCGGTTCAAGCGTCAAGTACGGTATACGTCAGAGGTTGGGAATGATGAATACAAAGACCCAATCATCCAGGATCATCTCTTTGGTAACCGGGATGGATCCGACCTTGAGTACTCAGTGGGATCTCTCAAAGTCTTTGACGATCTGGAAAAGTGGACGGAAGAGGAATGGCGAACCTTCTTGAAGAAGTGGATTTCAGACGCACACCATGTCTCCATACTGGGAACACCCTCGGTTGCTCTTTCTGAAAAGCAAAAGGCCGACGAGGTTGCTCGTGTCAAGGAACAACAAGAACGCCTTGGCGAGGACGGACTCAAGAAGTTGGCACAAAAGCTGGAGGAGACCAAGGCAGAGAATGACAAGCCCATTCCACAAGAGATCATGGAGAAGCTCAAGGTGCCCAGTACAGAGTCGATACACTTCTACGAAACCGTAACTGCGCGCTCTGGTCTGGCTAAGAAATTAGGCACTCTCGACAATAAGATCCAGAAGGTCGTCGACAGGGACGAGAACGGATTCCCTCTTTTCATCCACTATGAGCACATTCCCACGTCCTTTGTGCATTTCGGTCTTGCCCTTGGCACCGCCACTGTGCCTACCGAACTGAAGCCTTTACTAGGAGTATATCTTACAAACTTCTTCGCCACGCCTATCATGAAGGACGGAAAACGTATCGAGTTCGAGCAAGTCGTTACCAGTCTCGAGCAAGACACTATCGAATACACTCTCGACCGAGGCTCCGACATTGGCAACTCGGAAATGGTCTACATCCACTTCGTTGGTGAAGCTGAGAAGTTCGAGACCATGGTCAAGTGGCTTGCTACCCTGCTCGTGGATTCCATCTTCGACACCAAGCGACTTATTGCCACTGTCGTAAAGATGCTTGCCGATGTCCCCGACGAGAAGCGCGATGGCAACAGTATGGCTTTCTCGGTAGACCGTATGATCCACTACGATGCTGCATCTGCCGTGCGTGCTACCAATACCCTGGTCAAGGCGCTGTACCTGAAGCGCATCCTCAAGCTGCTCAAGACCGATCCCGATCAAGTCATCAGCAAGCTCGAGTCACTCCGCAAACATCTTCTCACTTTCTCCAATCTGCGTGTCCTGGCCATCGCAGACCTAACTACGCTCCCGAATCCCGTCTCGACGTTCAAGCACCTCACGGATGTCATCAAGCCGGGCTCATCGCCCACCGTCAACCCCGTGGACGACCGTAAAGCTGTTCTCTCGGATATCGGTCGTAAGCCAGGGGGTGTGGCATATCTCGTTACTCTACCCATTGATTCCTCCTTCGCTGTCCTCACCTCGGCTGGGCCTAATTCCTACACGTCGCCTCTCTTACCACCTCTCATGGTTGCCCTCGCATATCTCGATGCCGTCGAGGGACCCATGTGGCAGTCGATCCGCGGCACCGGTCTCGCATACGGGACAAACTTCTTCAGAGACATCGAGACGGGCCTGCTCAAATTCCGCATCTACAAGTCGCCCAACGCATTCTCGGCCTTCGAGAAGGCGCGTACCGTGATCAAGGAGTACGGCAACGGGACGCGTTCATTCGAGAAACTTGCACTCGAGGGCGCCATCAGCACTCTCGTAAAGGAATTCGTGGACGAGAAGGCTACCATTGTTGACGCGGCCAGGGGCGGATTCATCGATCTCGTGATTCGCGGCGTGGACAAGGACTATTCGGACTGGGTGCTTCGCGAGGTGCGCAAGGTGACCGAGGACGATGTCAGGAACATCTTGAACGAGGTCGTGGCGAATGTGTTTGAGCCGACCAAGGCGGACTTGGTGGTCACTTGCGGTGGGGTCATGGTCGATGTATGGGTTTCCCCCCTCCTTCGCTCGAGACACACAAACTAACGAAATGCATAGGGCCTCAAGAAGAACTTCGAAGACGCGGGCTTCAAGATCCAGGTCAAGCCTCTCGCCGACTTCCAGGACGGGTACGGACTCGAGGGGGACGACGACGAGGATGAGGACGAGGATGAAGACGACGACGACGACGACGGGAGTGGGGGCGAGAGTGGGAGCGAAATGGAGGAGTAGTAGTTGGACCCCAATGCTGCATTTTCCCATCAATGCGCTGGAAAGGCCAGCCTTTTTTTTTTGGATGGTAGACAAACGGGTCATTCCGTAGCACATGAATCAAACATTCACCTCTTTGATTCAAACAAGGTTTGATGAGAAGACGACAAAAAAACTTGAAGCATTGACAAAAAAGGTATATGCTATTTTGCATGCAGAAACCACAAGCAAAAAGGAATATTCACAACCCGCCTGCATGCACGAAAAAGAGTTCCAAGATGCATCATGGCACGCACCGCCCGCCCTCTCATTTCTCCGTCCATGCTTTATAACGCCGTCCCTAGTTATCGAGTGTGAGTGTGAATGATGACGAAGAAGAAGAAGGAGAAGGAGAATCAAGAGTCGCTTCAAGAATGATCCAGTAGATTGCGGCCCTCCTGCCTTCCTCTCCCCAATCTTCTGCATTGACTATGCTTTGTAGATATGAAGAAGGAGATGGATGTTTCGTTCCGTTCCGTGTGTGTTTGGACCGAGGTCAGAAAGGACGTTTTCGGTTCGGTGTAGTTGTTGTACTCGGGGGGAGGATGAGGAGAAGAAGAAGAAGAAGAAGAAGAAGAAGGGACATCTAGAAGAACATCCTCAGGACCTCGAAGAGGAGACCGCCGCAGAGGACAAAGACAAGGACGACTGTGGGTAACGTTAGTCTTGTTGTTTCTCTTGCACACATTCTCTCTCTCTCTCTCTCTTCAATCTCGTCCGTTCCATTCCGCCAGAGCGCAAGCAAGCAACCCCCTCCCAGTGCGCTAGCCGTAGACAATCGCCTTTTCTACCTCCCAGAACGATCCGCGCAACTCTGCTCAAGAAGGAGGAGAGGAAAGTCGAACGTACTGATCCATCCCTTTGAAATGGGAGACTTGAAGTCCCGCTTCACGACGACGGGAGCCACGGGCTTGCCCATCTTGGCCTCCTCGCGGCGCGCAAACTTTGCATTGGCGGCGCGTTGTTGGGGTGTTTGAGCCTAGTTTGTTTTGTTCCTGTCAGCGACTCGCTCGTCTGAGATCTTGATGCATGGATGGTGAAGGGCGCGGAGAAAGAAGGGCGAAGGCGAATTGGGCCTCGTGGGACGACGAGAGAGAGAGAGAGAGAGAGAGAGAGAGAGAGACGAACCATTGTTGGAGAAGGCAAGTTGGAAAGTCGGCGTGGAAGAAGAAGGTGGTGGTGGTAGTACTTGTGTGAAGAGACCAGCTGGTATGTTTTGAGACGACGAGTAGTGTATGTAGGTCTTTAGGTCTTCGCGAGCGATGTTTCGTTTTATAATCTCGTGTGAAACCGACGGAGAAAGAGCGAGAGAGAGAGAGAGAGAGAGGGGAGGGAGAAGAGAGAAAGAAGGATTGGGAAACGTTGCTAGTTGGGCAACAACAAAGTCGAGCGGGATGTGGATGTGGATGTGGATGTGGATGAGGATGAGGATGTGGACGTGGATCTCTAATTAACTAACTATTGAATCGTGGATGTGCAAGGTGTTCCTTCGGAAAGCTGCCGCACTGACCACATAAGTGCCAGACGACCAGAACTGACTTGTTGACATTGACCTATGTACATAATAATTTATTACCTTTTGCATCTTGTCTATTTATGCTCTAGGCTGGTTTGCGGGCGGCGGAAGGCCGGGGGGGGGGGGGGTGCCGATTTTATTTTACATATTTACATACGAGTCGTGCGTGGGTGGGCCAATAAACAAACTGCACGCACTGTCTGTTTCTCATCTAATTATTATGTATGGCGATGAATAATTAATTAATTAATTAATCATGTAAATCCCGATTTCGAGCTTTGATGAATTATCTGTAATTATATATGTACTACATACTGCTACCCAAGGACGACCGACCGACCGACCGACCGACCGACCGACAGGATTGCAACCGATTGACATCTCGAGTCACCCTTCTTTCTTCTTCTTCTTCTTCTTCTTCTTTCTTCTTCCTTCTGCGTCCTGTCCCATCCTGAAGAAGCCCAAGTTTGTTAGCCGCCGCCGGGAAAGAAATAAAGCTGGAGCCTGAGACATAGACCAACACGACACGACACGACACATCATCATCATCGTCATCACAATGACATACACCCGAAGAGCAGCAGCAGCAGCCATGTCGATACGGCCACGTTTACCACTACCACTACCACTACCACTACTACAATCAAGACGCGAACGAATGGTGTCGGTGGTGGTGTCGGGAGTTATTGCTCAAAGGAAATATGCGACGGAACCCCTCGCACCACCCCCACCACCACCACCACCACCACCATCACCGTCACAACGACAACCCCAGACGAAAAGTGTACGCATACATATTCATCAATTATTATTCCCCGAACCCGTCTACGATATTTCATAT
>MU005769.1:1181796-1202535 GCA_010093715.1 Pleomassaria siparia CBS 279.74 | reverse complement strand
TGGGTTGGGGCTAACAATTGTTTATGCAAAACACAGGGCGCTTTCTACAAGAACTTCGGCTCGCCGATGCTGAAATGTTTCCTCGGCGCACTCTTCACGTACCAAGTCGCATACTGGGTCTGGCTCAAGCTGGAGACGTTGGAGGCGAGGAAGGATATGAACGGTAAGCTACAAACTACGAGCCACGAGCTACGAGCTAGAATACGAGATCCCCGGACGGAATTGGAATTGGAATTGGAATTGGAATAGAAAGCTGACGAGAAAAAAAAAACCTGTAGACGAGATCACGAGCTTGAATCTTGAATTGACAAGGGCTATATTGAAGCAGAAGGTGTTGATCGAGGAGAGACAAAAGAAGAAGCTAGAAGAAGAGGGCAAGGATAAAGTGACGGACAAGGTCGCCGAGGTTGCTAAGAAGTGGTGGTAGGATGGCATGGAAAGGGAAGGGAAAATCAAGAGGGTGACATGGCATGGAATAGAATGGGATAATGTATATGATACTCCGGAAAAGCAGACGTGTGTGTACGATAAGCCGTGGGGGAAAATTACACGACAAACGAGGAATGATCAGGGAGTCATCATTGAGAGGCTGTATTGTTTCATTTCCATCTCATCCATCATGTGTGTACATGTATAGTATCAGTCTTGGTACAACGGCGCATGTCTATCTCAGACCATCTGGATGATCCGAATAACGCCAATGTAAATGCAGGATGCTCATGCTATGTTGCTTCAACCATCAACCTACGTATATCCCAATCTCTGAAAACTCAATACAACCCACCCACCCTTTCCATCAACCTCCTGTATCGCCCCATCCTCAACCCTATCGGCATACCCCGAAGCACCTCCTTCATATCATCCCTGCGATACTCCAACTTCTCTAGATCCACAGCCTGAGTGATATAAGACATCACCGTGGTCAGCGACAGCGGAGGTTCTCTCAGTTGTCCGGCAATATTCTCTAGCGATAGACACTGGTGGTGCCAGAGATGATAAGCACGGAGATGCGGCACTGTGGCGCGGATCTTTGATGGCGGTGACGCCACGCTTGAGGAAGCAGCGGAAGGGATGGTTTGGACCAGGTAAGACTGTGCCCAAGTTTCGGCAGCCATGTATTCTGGGGATCTGGGAGTGGTTGCCAAGGTGAGGGGTTTGGACTGAGGTGCAATAGACACCATGGGTGTAGACTTCCTCCGCTTCTTGTCTTTGGTAATAGTCATGGGTGGTTCGGCCGGTATAACAACCTTCCACTCTCCACTTTCATCCCGTTCGAGGACGGGTGCTTGGGTGGTAAGAGGGGCACGCTGCTCATCTTCAACTTGTTCACCGCTCCCAGATCCATATTTGCCGCCGTCAGTTGCGGATAGGTCGTCGATCTGCATGGTCGAAAGCCGTTCCTCCAGCTCCTTGTCTGCAGACTCGTCCATCTCGGCATCAGTGTCGACTGGTTGCGAAACTTGCTTTGACACTGTGTTCTTCGCGACGCGTCTCCTTAGACGTGATTTCGGAGGCGGATCAAACGCAACCGATGAATCCGACTCGTTCTCGTCTTCGGATCGAGGTCGAGGCAGTATAGGGTACCCAGGGTCGACACCTTTTAGTCTTGAGAAGTCGAGCCGACCAACGCGTCGTGCCTTGAGCTGAGGATGCGTGGACAGATCAACAGGAACTGGACTAGATCGTTGGGATCGGGGCACGTAATCCGCGTCAGGGCTCTCACTCCGTCCATATGACCCTGAGGAGGCCGAGTCCGACAGATCTTCCAGCTCATGGCTGTCCATGAGTTCTTCTGGGGCCGTTTGATACGCGTCACTGTCCTCGTCGTCCTGTTGGATTTCTTCTGCAGCTTTGCGCGCCTTTTCCTTGGCCATGGCCATGGCCATGGCCGATTTAGCGTTGAGGCGTCTGATGGTAGGTACATCAACGTCGCAGGTGTCGGGAATGGGCGGTGTAGGTTTCAACAGCTTCCTCTTGTACTCGAGGACATCGAAGATGCGCAGGCCAGCATATGCATCTGTCGCAGCATATTGGATCTGATCTGGCGTCAGAGGTTTACTCCAATCACTTTCGCGCACCTCTCCCTTGAACAAGGGTAACTGAAGATGTTGTTTGGTTTGGTTGGCAAGGGATACCAGCCGCTTATTTATTTTACTTGGATCGGTCGCGTAGTGCTCGACTAGATTGTGCAGACGACTGATTTCGAATACCCCGCGGGCTTTGACGCCCAAGTGCTTTTCCAGCCGGGAAAAATCTCCCTTGATGGCGACGCCGACCTTGTAGATGCGAGGAGATGCCAAGATGGCTTTCAGAGTCGGAGGCATCAGCTCATCAGCAGTTTCGCCATCGAAGAGGGATATATGGAACAAGGCAATTCGGTCTTCAGACGCAATTTGAATCAACGAGGCATTGCCTTTGATCGAGGTCGCGGATGACCAAGGTTTCCACTCAATGTCGAAGCCCAAAACCTTGTCGTCAACGAAATATTTGGCCACCTTTTCTGCAACCTCCATGTTACGGCAATAGTGGACGGATAGAGCCTGATCCTCAGGGCCGCGGTAGAGTCGGTGACTGTAATAAGCTGCTTGGCTGCTTGGAGAGGCTTGCATCGCTGTGCGGAGCACGTCGAGTGGGATCTGAAAGGAAAGAGGGATGTGAGTTTCATGGTCATGGTCTACTGCGCTTTCGGCATCGCTCTCATTGCTGAATGCCTGCTCTTCTTCCCCGTCGCCTGCATAGTCAAACTCCTGACTGGCGTCGTTGTTCGTACATGGGAACTGTTCTTCCTGGGTGTGCATGTCGTTGTCGAAGTTGATGCTGGAGGCTACAGAACAGTCGGGGATTGCTGGAGAACTATTAGCGCCCGTTTCAGACTCGGGCCCTCCACTAGCACAGTGAGCGGTTTGCGACTCGGCGAAACAAACAACTGGATGAGGCGCCCACATGCGTAGCGTCGGCTTTAGCCGCCCTCGACCATGAAATGTACCACCTGCTGCCTGATCGTGAATGTCTCCGAATCCACTGACATCATCCGACTTGACGACACCGTCGGCTAGGGTAGGTCCGTCGAACCCCAGAATGCCACATACTTTGCCCAGTGTCGTGTTGGTATTCGGTAGCAATAGAGTTGACGAATCCTTCTCGATCTGTATAATGGGCGGAAAGTCTCGCAGCAGGGCACGCATCTCCCTGCGCCTCCGTCGTCGGCTAAGACTGAACAAGGGCGTGTACAAAATTCTGCGAATCCCTCTTAACCGATGCGTTCGCTCTGGAATATGAAGAACAATGTTTGCCAGTGTCCATTCCTCTTCGGAATCTGGAAGGTTTCGCGTTGTCTTGATTCTTCGAATGACAGTCATCCAGCGCTTGCGCCAACACCTCTTTCGCGCTGCTCGCAATTCAGGCCTTGACAGAGTTGGGTAATATCGCACTAGGCTCTTGAGATTCCAATGTTTTCGGATCTTCACACTCTGGTCGAATGCGGCCGACTTGATCATGTGGAGTTCCCTGCGTGACACTACCATTCTTCGCATCATGTCTCCTCTCAAATCTGCCTTCTCCTTCCTGCTCAACCCCCTTCGATGTGCCCATTTGGTAATGTGTTTTTTGATTCGAAGACTCCGGTGGTCCTCTGTGATTTTCGCAAAGAGTGAATCTCTAGTTCTGCGAATCTCTGCACGCCTGAACGCTCGCTGTTCTGAAGAACGGCTTAGGCTATATGCCGCTTGAGCAGATCGCAGGGCCTGTCGTGATATGCGAGCGTTCTTTCTTTTATCATCGATAGTACGTAGGCAGATTTGTCTGTAACGTTTGGATGGGTTGTAACCAAACGGGCAAAGAAGAGAAGTTGTCTCTTGGTACCGACGCAGATGGTTAAGCTTGATGAACTGGAGTGTCATTTTTTGAATTTTCGCGGTGTAGGGCACGAGTGCACCTGAAGCTTCTACTTCTCCTATTCTGCTATGTAGTTCAGACTCGAGCCTGTCAATCATAGGCCGCACACCTTCGTAGACACTGCGCATAATAGATCGGTACTGCTTTTCAATCTCGAGAAGCCGTGGATCCGATGTTGAGACTGGAAACATATCACCGCCATGCTGCGTTGCGCGCTCGAATTGGCGCACTGTTTCAACATTGAACGATTTGAATGGTAGCAGAAGGAATTTTGCCTGCATCAGTCCTAGTAGACCATACTGGAGAAGGTCTAGTTCCATCAGCGTGACGGTGATGCGTTTAACGAGTTCCTCCAGAAGAGATATGGTTGAGTAATGCAGGGAGAACTCGTCGACCATCCTGCGATAGACTATTTGTCGCCTGGTCAATTTCTTCACGCCTTGGAAGATGCGGGGATTTGGGTTCGCAGGGTCTTCCATATCGATAGCAAGTTCTTCATGCGTCAAATTCAAGCTCGCGAGATGTTTCATGGCCACCACGGTCTCCAAAGCCGCGTCTGCAACATTGTTGGCTTTCAAGTCCATGACCACTCTAGATGTCCATACAGCATATGTCTTTTCTTCCAGCGCGGCTTTGCGCATATTCAAGTGCCTGTAGCATTCACGGTACCCATGTCCATACCGTCCCATCAGCTCGCGATCATGAATGGCGTCTACCCTGTCCCATTGGAGCCAAACGTAGAACATGTCCCTTTTTTTGATGCCTCGTGATAGTCTATTGACGTCTGGAGAGTGTGTTGGGGAATTTTGAATTCTTCGCCTGAGGCTATCCAGATCGTCCCTGGACTGACCGAGTACCGCCATGATATCTAGCTTACACTCGCGGACGCGGTGAAATGCATTCAAGGCGGCTTCGAACCGAATACATTCGGCGTCATAGGATACATGTGCTTCGATGGCGCTTCTTGCGTGGTAATCGCTTCTATATCTCACATCTCCACGGCCAAGAATCATCGGATCGAGGACCCCTTCGGAAACGAGCATCTCCGTGGACGGTGTTGTCCCGAGTGGTGTGGCGCCGGGACTCTTGTTCACGGGTATGGGAGGTTGGCCACAATAGGCAAAGTCCGGATGTCGAGATGCGATCGCCGCGGCATGTTGCGCTGGCAGAATTGAAGACACAAGCTGCGTCTCATTGTTCTGTCCCGAGGAAACATCACTTCGCTGCTGATTCTGGTAGTATTCGGAGATGGCGCGGCGGAGTGCTGGCGGAGGTTTGGATATGGAGATGGAGGGATGCAGATTGGAGAGAACTGGCAACGTCCTAGAGATGCACATTGTTTAGCTTCCGAATCATCTAGTGCCGACATAAAAAAAAAAGACGCAAGCATACCTATACTGGGCAAGAGAGTGTATAACGGGCGGGACGATGGTTGTGCTTCCAGGGCGACAACAACCTCTGGCGAAGGGAGCTGGGGCCCTGGTGTGGAGAGCGCATTGTCGGCGGAGCATTTGGCTCCATTGCAGTGCTCCGACTAGGCACCAGACATGGCAGCAGACATGGCAGTGTAAGGAGATGGCGGGTCTTGATGTCTGCTTGCTTGTTGAGTTGATGGTTCGTCCCGGGCCAAAGAATTTGGCTAGCCCCCGCGCCAAGCATTAGGAGCCATCAACAACGAACCTCGACCTCTCGCACCTGCGCATCCTCCTGGACACCCTGCACGACTCGTCTACTTGTTGTCGCGTGGTAGAAACTGCCAAAATGGCGCGTCTCGAAAACCTCCTCCCTCTCGGTAGGCTCTCCCTCTCTTCGGCCGGGGGTGCTGGACGTTGCTAATTGCGCCCGCAGAGCTCATCGACAAGTGCGTTGGCTCGCAAATTTGGGTCATTATGGATACGGGAAAGGGTATGGTGAAAAGTGGTGTTTTGAAAGATTCGGTCTGATTGAGCTGTAGAATTCATTGGAAAATTGCTCGGCTTCGACGACTATGTCAGTAAGTGCAACCTGGAAGTAACAGTCCAGCCTAACGGACCCCAGAACTGACAGGTTGCTCAGATATGGTGTTGGAAGACGTGACCGAAGTGTTAGTCTGCCACTTGGCCATGGTATAATTATCCACTGACTGTGGGTATAGCGACCCAATTGAGGGCAATGGCAAACTGCCCAAGATTCTGCTCAACGGCAACAAGATTTGCATGGTAGGTCGGAAGAAACCGTTTCTCAGGCTTGGCGCTCACAAAGTCTAGATGGTGCCTGGAGGAGACGGCAAAACCGTCATCGAGGGCGACGAGGACGAGAACGAGGATGCGGCTATGAGTGGCTAAGATGTGTCGGTGCGCATATACCGGATTCAATTGTTATGCAGAGGAATTCTCAAGGCGTGTCTGTCCCAGCGCGCACGGTTTACGGTTCTGCGAGTATCATGAACAGCACGACGGCGGCTACGGCTCCCAATGTTTGATTGATAGCCCGGGGGAATGGGCTTGGAAAGCCTCGGAAAAGGCTCGGTTCACGGACTCGGATGAAGCAGAATGCCATGAAAGACAAAAGTACTTGCGACGATATTTGGTTTCAAGTTTCAACATTGAAAGGTTGAGGGAATATGCCATGAGCACGTGATCGCCCAACCTGCCATTACCGGTAATTACCTTTTTTGTTGACACCAAACCTAGTTGTTCCAAGTCAGGTGCAGTGATGCAAGTTTTAGCCACGTGGTGCATGTCATTTTTGACATGTCGACCAGACATAAGTTGATGCGGCAAGACGTGCACCCGAGTGTAACTTTGTAGAGTGCAGGCAGGCCGCGCGGATGGAGATGCGTCATAGGCAAGGGTATCACAATAAGTATATGTACAGTACATATATGTACTGTACAATGATACAGGACGGTATGGCGCCAAGACTTCCGTGATGGGATGGATCCGGGTCAATACTGTACTCTGTACAGTAAATTACAAGGTAATGACATGTAATCATGATAATCCAGGTTTCAAGTGGGTTATGGTTTGATGGGGAGGAATGCCGAGGCTCCACCCCGCCCCGCGCAGCCGATGAGTTGTGCATCATCCTGATGCCGGGAAACGGGAATAGCATGGTTGATGTGATGGCGAAGTTTGGTGCAATAGGTGCGATGCGAATTACCTTGAAAGGGAAAAAAAAGGACATGGACATGTCGTATTACAAGTATGTACATACATACAATGTTTTGATGAGTCTCTGACGATTCCGCGCAGACTCTAATACCTACTAGAGTGCCCAACTAGGGCAATGCCGGCTGTTGGCGTCGGCTAGTGCACACAGACACACAGGCACAACACAGGCATAACACACAAGCAGCAAGCAATCTGTTCCCTCTCTGATGACAGTCAATGGGCAAGTCAATGGACAGTCAATGGCAAGTCTTCAACTTCCAACTGCGGATGTTGTTTCTTGGACGTGATTGGCCCGGCATACATAGTACATACATACACAGTAATAGTACACCCTTCCCCCTGACACTTCTCCCAGCCAAGGCAGCCTGTTGTTCTTGTATACTGGTACCCTATAGTATTAGTTCTCGCCGCGGTATCCCACAGCCGGGGGAGGGTGTTTGACTCGATTGCAGCCCTGTGTCTCGATCGTCAGCCCTCACCGTCTTCGCTCGTGGCCCTGACTGGCGCTCCGCTGCAAGTCCTGTGGTTCGTGCGCATGCTCGGCCCGCAACACACGAGAGAGCACTGACAAGGGTAGAGAGAGAGGGGGGGAGAGAGAGAGACACACACACAGAGAGAGAGAGAGAGACAGAGACAGACAGAGACAAAGAGAGAGAGAGAGAGCAAAAGGCAAAAAAGGCTTGCACGCCAGCACGCCAGCACGCCAACTCGCCAACACGCCAACTCGCTGCCGGCCCTTGTCGTCGGCCCTCCTCCTCCTCTTCCTCCCACACACACACACACACAGTGCACACACACACACACACACAGCAACAAATCCCCGGCCGTCACTTGCCGATCCTGACCTCACCACGGCGCTCCTTCGCGTTTCTTCACGGCGTCTCAAATCTCTTCACCTGGCTAGGACCTCAGGTCTCTCTCTCCACCCTCCCCCCCCCCCCCACCACCCACCACCCTTCCTGCATCCCCTCTCCACCCACCCACTTCCACCCCTCCCCTCCTCCGCGCGCCGCAATGGTCACCGCCGTCATCCCCCAGGCTTAAATCCCGTCCATTTGTCCGCTCCCTCTGTCTGGTCCCTTGCATCTGCAGGCTCTGGCCTCTGCGCCCGCTCCGCCGTCGCCCGGTAGCTGGATGAACGAATGAACCGACATTGAAGTTTCACGCTCGCACACGACCTCTTTCCTCGTCCCTTCCTGGCCGCGCCCAATGCTCCCAGGCTCCGCTCTGACCTATTTCAGCTGGCCACTGCCTGGGTCACATCTGCTTCCGGTCTCTGCTCACCACACTCCCATGAAGGAGTACGCAACTAGCATTATTCCCAATAACGCCGCTCGCCGCTCGTCGTTGCATAGCTTAACATAACTTGGATATTCGGCCATACCATCCGAACCTTTGCCCCACCCACTCCACGTTTCGCCCGGCATCCATCCATGGAGCACTGAGTCTAAATTCCCATTCTAATCTTCTTGCGCTCTGCGCTCTGCAACACTTGACCAATACCCTGTTTTTCGTACTGTCCTCCCCGTTCACTGGCTCCCATTGGCTGCCAACCCTCCCTCAGCACAAGTCCGATATTTCATTTCCATTTTACAATCTTTCCCATCTACACAAGCCTACTCCGTACACGACATTTTGTACCTCGCCACCTCGCCACCCCTTGCACTGGCCCCAACACCCAAATACTTGTATACGGCCGCCTCACCTGACCAACTCCTCCGTCATCGCCGAAGAAGACCCCCGGCCGTTTCGAGTTGAGATCCCCCACACTGATACCAATTCCACCACATTGGACCTAAAACAACAAATTCCCTACATGAGCGACCTAGCGGAGAGGCTGGAGCGATTGGGATTGACCCAGTATCTTGACCTTCTCGTCGCCGAAGGCTTCGACTCTTGGGCAACTGTCTTGGACATTACAGAATCCGACTTGTAAGCCACCTTGATACTTCCCCCCCCCCCCCCCCCCCCCCCCCCCCCCCCCCCCCCCCCCTTTTGGCACAATCCTGCTCACTTTTTTTTAGGAACTCTCTCAACGTCAAGCTCGGACATCGAAGGGTTTGTTGCGTTCCCATTCCCTGCACATGTTGCATATTGGAATACACTAACCGAATATAGAAGCTGCAAAGGGCAATCGCCGAGTTTAGGGGACAGTCTGGCGATCGCCCACTTCTCATAAAAAACACCAGTGCCGATGGATCGTATCGAAGTGACGACTCAGCACAAGAAGCCAAGCCGCCGAGACCAAGTGAACCGCCTGTACCCGGAGCTGCCGGTACCAGTACAAAGCGAAAGTACAGACGGCATCCCAAAGTCAGTTGGAATTCCTCAATCATAGGTACAGACGACGTTGCTAATTACCACAAAGGCGGACGAATACGCACCGGAGCGACCTCCATCTGCCTATGTGATTTTCTCGAATCGTAAGCCACCACTTGTCCTAGTCGTACGCTTCTAACCCCGAGCAGAAGTGAGGGAAACGCTCAAAGGACAGGAGTTGTCTTTCACCGAAATCGCAAAAGTGGTGGGCGAGCGGTGGCAAGTTTTACCCGCGGATGCGCGAGAGGCGTGTGAACGACAGGCCAATACTGCAAAGGAAAAGTACTATGCCGAGTTGACCGAATACAAAAAGACGCCCCAGTATGAGGTCTATCAGAAGTATCTCGAGGATTTCAAGGCCAAGCACGCCGCACCACAAAAAGGTAAGTCATCCCTTGAGTAATGTCACGTGAATTTGTTTTTAAGTTGGAAGCACAGGGACCGAAGGCAAGCGATCCAAGCTAGAAACCGAGACAAGTACTCCGACGTCGGGGTCCTGGAGCAGAAGTGATGAGCAACTCGACCGACCTCTCCACAGAAGAATCGGCTCAGCACAACCGGATCCCTTTGCCCATCATAGAATGGAGGCTAGTCCACCAATTGGTCCCAGTCGGCTACCTTTAGGACCGTCGTATCCATCAAACTCGGCTTCCCCAGCCATGCGCCCGCTCTCTGGACTGAACTCACCCAGGATTCGTGATCAGTACTCTCCAACCTCTGCATCGCCACGGTCTGCCATCCTGCACAAAGAAAATTCCTTTGATATGCACGCAAATGCAATGGCCCGCGAGATTCGAGCACATCCGGACTCGAGCATGCCTTATCCCCCTGGTTCATATGTCCATGCGCTTGGACAAGTACCATCGGCTTCATCACCCGTAGCCTTTGGCTCATACCACCAAGCTCCCGTCGACCTTCCTTCAAGGAGGTCATTTCGAGAACCAAGCCGTCTTCCTGGACTTTCTCACGAGGACACGACGCTCTCATCCAACAGTGGGGATGGAGGGTACATTACCAAACCTTTGATACCTCCTTTACTTCCCATGACGGATGTTCAAAAGTCGAGTCGGATGCTGCCTCAACCGATCCCTAGTCTAGGAGCCACGCCGTCTCCCCTCGATCGACATCCGCTTCCAGTATCGTCTCCCCAACCGCCCCCCGACTTTCGATCAAATTCCCTTGCAGCTTTGTTGCGTGCCGGCGAACTCGCACGCGAAGCCAATGACGAGGAGATGGCAAGGGATGGTTCTCCATGAAATCTTGTTTTCCAAATTACAACGGGGCCATGAAAAAGTCTAGATCGATATACCTCAACATCTCTATTACTTATGTCCAAGTCGGCCATGTTTGTTGCAGATCAGGTCGAAATGGAGAAAAAGAGATGGTTACCTCGTTCGTATCTATTGACGTGCACTAACGGCGTTCTAGGCTCCACTGATGCTTGACATGGTGCTCCGCCGAGAAATGCTTTTTCGCTCTCATTCCCAGAACATGGTAGACTTGGGTAGTACATAACATGACGTACCATGTAGCCATGTCTTCCCTCTGACTATTTAGGTGCTAGCTTTTGTAACAGAAATTATACCCCGGAATATTTTGGCGTTGTACAAACCTTGACCGTTTATATAGTGTGTGTATGTGTGACAAAGAGAGAGAGAGAGAGAGAAAGGGGTGAGAGCGGTCTAGCCCCTACACAAAGATGTACAAAGGTCATCAGTCGTTCGCATTGCCGGTGAAACCTCAGCTAAACGAACCACGTGATGAATCCCATGGTCGGACCGTGCACCCACCTTACAGTTTGCCCTGCAGAGTCTAGAATGCTTCTAGTCACTGGGGGGGGGTGGGTGGGGTACATGATCTGAAAATCCGATCTTCATCATGCTCCAGATCAATCTGCAACAACCATGTCAAATGCCGATACTGTATTCCGTTGCCGATGTTGTCCGGCTGACTTTTACGTCTAAGACGCGGTCGGCAATTGCCCTAATACAAGCAACTGGTGTTTGTTAGTACTGGCAATGCGAGATGCATTTGATTTAATGGAGTGTGACACGACGGGATGGCGTACCGTCCATGTAAGCTTTTGCCCCGGCTCTAGGCACCGCGCCTATCAGATTGTGCAAGTGCAGTGGTTCATGCTATTCCCGTACCGCTCATGGCTATGTTCGCGGCGAGGCCCTCATCCAACGGCGTAGGTTATTCTGATTTACTGAGTAGATGGGGGAAAACAAAGCCGCGTTTTTGTTACATGACTTGGCCACGGCAAGGGATAGAATAGGATTGATACTGTACATTACCATTGTATACGAGCTTTGCCCGTGGGTGGGGTGCAGGAGTGGATCACGCACGCCATGCGAACATGGGATTGTACCCTTTGCCATGCGCGCGGATCGGGGATCTGCATCATGGGCCATGATGGGATTTCGGCATTTGCATGCATACAAAGTATGTACATATTTGTCTAACCTTTTTCAGGTGGAATTGGAGGGCCCCGCCCGTTGGTGTAGCTGCGCGCGATATTAAAGGCGTCTTCCGTCTTTGCCGAGACGAGGGAGTGGTCACTGCTGCGACCCCTGGCGGAGGATAACCCTATACGAGTAGGAATTCTGGGTACTATGTACATACAGTATCCAATACATACTTTGTACATATGTATGGTGACAATATATGTGCCAGTTTTGGCATATCCTTGGTGGTAATTAGGTAGCGAGGCAGGATGCAGCTTGCAGACGAACGGCACGGCACTTGTTTCTGTTGAGTAGATACTCGGACAAGTTGTGGCGAGCAGCAGTACGAGTGCCTTTTTACCATTGTACAAGGAGTACCTTTGTAGAACCGCCCTCGTGTTCTTCTTGTTCGAGGTCGTGTTTCAGAGGGCGGGAAATGAACTGACATGCAACACTAAGCAAAAGTCGTACCCCTTGTGCCATCTGCGAATTGCCACGTCCTTCCATCTCTTGTCCACTCACACACCTACATTTTCCGCGTCCCATTGTAGTATTCATCACGATCCATTTTTTTTTTGCCCATTGTCCAGATCCATCGCTCGCGACTAACGACGCACATTGTTCCCAAGCCAAGCACATCGCTACCCAACCCCCCCTGTGCGCCGGCCCGCGTTCTAAGCCCCGCACGTCGCCGTACTTCGTACTTTGTACTTGGTCTCGAGTTTCAAGACGACTTCCACTGCAGCTGTTCTACCCGTTCCAGGCCTTGTCCTCGGCGCTCAGCGTCCAAGCCGTCGGCGGAGACAGCGGGAAAGCTCCACTCCAGAAGCTCCACTCCAGAAGCTCCACTCCCGCCCAGACAGCACTTCCGCCTACCTTAGTCCGATGCCCAGCCGTGTACCACCCCACGGCTCCACTGCCAACGAGGAACAGGAGGAACGGCCTCGTCAAACCAATCGTGATCCTCCCAACGGGACCGCCCAAGGCGCACCTGAATCGACATGGACCCCTGAGAAGTGCCCGCCCAGAGACGACTTCTTTCGGAAGAACAAACCGCTCTCTTCCCTTGGCATCAATGAAGTCCCTTACCATCCCGACTTTGGTACCGAGACCGGGGCCCACCCATTGATTGGCGACTTTTGCGACAAGATCTTCAATGAAGCCAAGGCATGGCTCGTTGAAGAGTGGTCGCCGACTGGCACCCGCCTCGCCAAGATCAATGATAAACAGTTGAACATCTCCGAGTACAAGACCAAGAACCACGATAGATGGTACGCGAGGCTTTGCGAATTCAAACCAGAACATGACCAGAACTGGTACGAGCTTGATCACGTGTTACGCCTCAATCATTCAGATCACGAGGATAAGTACACGCCCGAGATCTTTGATCACAAGACGCTTCTCAAGTGGAACATTGACCACCGCTCTGAAGAGGCCGTGCAGTGGGAGAAGAGGTTCGGGATGAGGAGCATCACTGTAGAGCGTAGGTTATGGATTGCCCCATCACTCTCCCTCTCTGCTTACTTGGCATAGTGACGGAAATATATCACCATGTGAACAATTGGATGAAAAATCGCGTCTTTACTGTGATTTTGCTCACCGGCATTCGCACCAACCTCGACGAAATTCAAGTACCACCCACCATGGAGACCACGGGCCAATGGATGGTGATACAACTCCCCGTTGATCTCAGTACATTCCCCGCGAATATTCAAGAGCGCTCCAACCACTCTCCAAGCCTGATATACCAGCCTCATCTCCCCAAGACAGTTGACGGCCAGGAAGTCGAGTCCAACCAGCAACAGAAGAAGACAATCAATAAGAAGCTCGTCGAGGGCCGCTACGCTTCCGTTGAAATAGTTGGTCACCTGGTTGTGCGAGATGGTTCGAGTGATGCTGGGCCAGCAAAGGACCACACACGTATATCTTGGGCCATGTCTACTGCCAGTGATGCGGGAGGACACATGTCGGGACCCATTCCCAAGTTTTTCTACAGATGGGCTGTGCCCAAGACCATCGCCAAGGACATCGACCTTGTTTGCGACTATGTCAAGCAGAACCGTGGCTCCGAGGGCTGGCCGAGTCCCCGTAGCGGAGATGTGCCGGTGGGATTGGACCACTGAATAAATTTCTGGACAGTCCATCCATCCTACGTCCGGTATCAGCGAGGAAGCGTATAGAGCGCGAGTACGAACCCATTTTCGAACATGCATCCAAAGAAAGCCTGACGAAGAAGGCAATGGAATGATAGTGGCAAGTGGGAAGCCGGAATAAAAAGGGCGTGCTACAGGAGATGGAATGCAAATTCCTTTTGAAATCGGACCAGCACAGACGGTAATACAGTATGATTTGTCAAGAGATTGGAGGATTGGCAGGGGCTCGCTCGGAGTGAATCTCTGTGTCGTGAAGAGTTGTAGACAGAGGTACATAGTTTGTACCCTCGGATTTTGTATCATACCGTAGTTTCATCCGAAAAGAAAGGAGGATTGTAATTTCCAACTCACTCTCGAAACCCCATTCTTCAGGTGAGTTTTTCCAGAGTAATTATCTGGTTATTGAAGCGAAGGCAAGTATTAATACTTGATGTATAACAATGTTCTTTTCCAATTTCTCACATTCCACCCCCTTTTTTTCTTCTTTCTTCCCCCCCCCCCCAACATGACACCTTGTTTGAAGTGTGTTTTTTTCGAGTAGATAGCCGAGGTGGAGGGGGGAAGACACAGGACCAAGGATGCCGTGTGGCGTCGCCTTACTCAGCCTCATCTACGAAGCGTTCCCTCTCTCCTGGCCTGACACCAGCACTACTCTCCTTTGTTATCTTCCCCCGTTGCTGCGCTGCGCTGCGCATTTCGACATTTCGACAGACAGCCCTGTCCTGTTCTGTCCTGTTCTACCCCAGACCTCGATAAATCTATTAATACACCCACCCACTAGCTATCGCGACTAGCACATCCCTGCTCACGGCTCTCAGGCGTCCAACTTCCAATATCCAATCTTGGAGGAAGAGAGCTTTCGCATACATACATAGCTACTTTCTACGTCTCGCAGCGCCTCTTCGTAACTCCTAATAAATCCTAATATGCAGAATTACGCGCAGCAGTTGCCCCCGGGGTACCAGCGACCGCTCAGCACGGCGAGCTTCTCGGGACAACATCATCAACAACAACAACAACAACAACAACCTGGCTCGGTGCTGCCCCCGCCCTATGGGAGTATGTATGCGCCTGGATCGGACTGCGAATGTTGCTCGGGCTGATCGCATGTGGTGTAGGCGTGAATCAGGGCTATGCATCTGCCACTTCGCAAGCGCAGAGTCAATGGGCATCGCCCGCGACGCAGAATAGACAGAGTCAGCAATGGGGGCAGAGTCCGACAACGCAGCAGGATGGATGGGGTGATTCACAACAACAACAACCGCAGCAGCAGCAGCAGGTAGCTGGGGCATATAATCCTGGTGTTTATGGCGTGATGCCGGGAGCCTATGGGCAGGGACACTCGGTATGCTACTTTACTTTTACGTGGAGGAGGTGTAGGAATCATGGTTGACGAATGCTAATGGTGTGCTCAAGCAGGCTTCTGCAAATCAACCCTCGAACCCATACAGTACCCAACAGCAAGACCTGCCTCCTCCTCCGCCCCCGAAGCCTTATGGCTTCGCCAAGCAGCAGCAGCAGCATCAGCAGCAAGCACAGAGCTGGGGGCAACAACCTGGATACACCGCACATACTACACAGGATTACCATAGACAGTCCCAGACGGGATTCTCACAAGGTCAGAGCGAACAGGCTGTATGGCCTCCTCACGGCGTCGTCCAACCCCACCCCCAACAACAGTACAATAGCACCGCTCCTCCGCCTCCATCTGCAACCCCGGGCGGCTCATACTTCCCCCCAAGTCAGCAGGGCACATACACATCTTCAACTCCTGCATCCGCTACGACAGCATATCCACCTCCGTCCATTCTCAGCCCAGATGCTCAACATCCGACCTACATACCCCCTTCGCTCACGGGCCAGGGAGTCCAATCGTACATGCCCGCCAACACGAATCCGCTTCCTGGAGTTTATGTTCCCCCGCCACCGGATATGCCAGCATGGCAGCAAGCGAGTCATGCTCCATTGCAGGGAGGGGATAAGAAGTTTCGATACACAAAGCCCATGGTGGACCCCAGTTTTCAGCCTCAGGGATACCAAGTTCCGGCTAAACAGCCTGGGCAATTTTCTCGGCAGCCTCCACCCATCCCGCATGCGTATGCACAGCCTGTAAACCAGTACCAAACTCACCCTCAGATTCCACAGAAAGGGCAACATGATCTGCCTCAAGGACAATTTCAACAACAGCCCCAAGATCAGTTCCAACAGCCCCAAGATCAGTTCCAGCAACAGCCTCAGCAGTATGGTCAGCCTATGCAACAACCAGATCAGGTGTATTCACAGCAAGCAAGTCAATGGCAACAACCCACTGCGACAGAGCAAGGTTATTCCCAATATCAGCAACCACCTGTTCCGCAATGGCCGGCCGAACAAGTTCAGGCGTCAGTTTTGGGCCACCATGATCCGCAAACACAAGACCATGATCAGGGCATTCAGGCCCCAAAGCCCATTGATGGTCAGACTGGTACTGCTGCTCCAAAATTTGTCAGCAACCCGAGTCCCACAAGTCAGCCTGTGTCTCCCGTCCACAATCGAAACAGTATGAACTTTGGTAACACTGGCCGAGCAGGTTCCGTAAGCTCCATTGCATTGGGTGCCATCCAGTCCCAACGTGCCGGAAACAGGACCAACTCTCCAGCATCCATCAAAGCATCTGCGCCACCTCCCATCCCGGAAGAGAAACAATTCAGTGCTTTGGCCTTTGGCGGACCATCTGATTGGGAGCACTTTGGTGATGGGGAAGAGATTGATGATGAGGAACTATTCGGCGTGAAGAAGGACGACAAAAAGCCTGAGCCGGCGCATTCGGAAAGCGTAGAGCTTCCAGCTCATGTGCCTTCTCCACTCCCATCAGCGGCTGAATGGCCTACTCCTCCAGTACAACCGGCGCCGTTGGCTGGACGGGATTCGTACCAACCTACGCCACCTCCAAATTATACTGCTCCGTCGGCACAACCACAAGGACTGGTCATGGGTGATGCAGTTATTTCCCCTCTATTGAGTCAATCGCCTCAGCATGGCCATTTCGCGCAACCTCCACCGCCTCAGCAGAGTCAATTCGCTCAACCTGCACCATCTCAACAGCAAGTCTACGCTATACACAATAGCCGTGGACCCTCGAGACACGGAACACCTGGTCAGCATCAACAGCAATATCAACCACCGTCAAATCAGAATCGCTTTTCCATGCACAGTAGCCAGAATAATTCCCAACGCGGTACTCCGACACAGCAGTATCAGCGATATCAAGCACCGCCACCTGCTGGGAACACGTTCGTGGCGGATGATGGAAATTGGGCGGCGCAGGATCAACCAAGACAACAAACCCCTGCCCAGCACCCGCAGCAACCTCCTCCCCAGGTATGGAGTGCTGGAAATCAAGCATCTAGTCATGCTCATGGTGCACACAATCAGAATCAGGACTATGCTGCGGAGTTGTACGTCAAGGATGAGGCTTATGAGCGTCTGAAACACGACACGGAGGGGGAAAAGGCGGATCTTCGTGCCGACATTGAAATTCTCAAATCAGACGTAGAGAAGGACAAGGCGGATATGAAGGCTGCCTTTGAGCGGGAGAAGACGGAGCTGCGAGCCGAGCTTGAGCGCATCAAGGCCGATTTTGAGAATACGAGGACTCATGCGTCGAGCAAAGAGACAGCGCTCCACGAACAGATTGAAGCATGGAAGGCTGCAGCAACTCAAGCGAAGACGAGTTTCGATGCCTCGGAGAAAGAGAAGACCTTTACAATTGCACGGCTCAAAGAAGACGTCGAGGGCAAGGATGATGCTATCAAAGAGAAGGACGCTGCTATCAAAGAGAGGGACGATGCTATCAAAGAAAAGGACGATGCGATAGCGGATCTGAAGACGCAGCTTGAGGAAGAGAAGGTGAAGGGAGTTGCAATACCGGTAGAGTTCCCAAGACCAACCCCTGGAGATCTCATCCCGGACATTGACCCTTGGTACATTGGGTCTCTTGAGCGGTACATTGGAATGTTGAGGAGCGAGGCTGGTGAGCAGCAGGTAGAAGGCAAGATTGGCATCTTCACGAGCTTTTTACGAGTGGAGTCTAGTGTCAGAGGGCTGGAGTATTACTCGGCTCCTCCAGCACCCGTGGCCATTTCGGCTCCACAGCCTGCACCTATTGCTGTAGCAGAGCCCATTGGGTTATCGCGTGGAACATCGAACGCATCTATCAAAAAGCCCCAGGTTCAAATCCCTATTCAGCGCCAGCCCTCTCCCGACGACGACTTCCAGTATAGCCCTGGGGGCCGACCTCTACTCCCACGGAAGCCTACAATCACATCTAACGAGAGCGTCGGGAGGGAACATTCGTTAAGCTTGGTGTCTGAGGCAGAGCGACTGTCTCAGACCTCAACAACGAATGACTCGGCTCAAAAATCGGCTCCGATTCTTACACCCACGAGTTCCAATGATGACAGCCTCAGCAAAGGCCCCTTGCAATCGCCACTGGAAGAACCCACGGGTCAGTATAAAGCATTTGTACCTCAGCAAGCCAGTCAGAGCGACTCCATCAAAACCCTACACCGACAGTCTATGTCGTTCTCTCCATCCGCAATTGCTCCACTGCACACTTCGAAGTCTGGCCACGGTCAAGATGAGATTTTCTTCGCCGGACCACAGCCACCTTCCAAGTCTACGAGCAGACCGACTACAAGTGCTAGCACAGGCTCCGACATCCCAATTCCAGCGCCGCTAAGCTTCACTCCTGCACCGTTGAGCTTGAAATCGCAGACCCCCGCCGTGCCATCCCAAAAGAAGGGTCCACTACAGATACTTGATGGACTGCTACCGGCTCGCATTGCTCCTCATCAGCCACATGCTCGTCTTGAAGTAATCTGGAAAAAGAGTTCTGCTCTAGCTTCTGACTTCACTTACATCAATGATTTGATTGTTGCTTGGGAGAAGGCTGCAGCCTTGGCGCGCAAGAAGAACGATGCAGCGCGACAGCAGCGACAGGAAGAATCTGAGGAGCACACGGACCAGCTTTTCAACGATAATCAGATCAGTTACGCAGACATTGGGGATTTGGAAGACGAGTTCAAAGAGAAAGAGAGGCAGCTCAAGGCACAAGAAGACAGAGCTGAGTACAAGATGTATGTGGAGCAAGTATTCGACAAGGTGTACGATAGTCTTCAAGCCGACATTAAGTCGCTCATGGACCTCTACATGGAGAGCGAGAACCTTCTTCAAACTAGTGTCTCTGGGGTCAAGACCTTGGACGGCCAGAGCGATGTTCCATCGTCACAAGAAGCCCTTGAACTCCTCAAAACACTGCATACCCAAATCGAGACGCGTCACGAAAAGGTGGTTCAAGCCGTGGCAGAACGCGATAAGCGGTACAAGAGGACCGAAATCCAGCCCCTATATGCCGCAGGCAACATCGCGAAGATGAAGACGATGGAAAAGCACTTTGACAATGCAGAGAAACAAGCCGTGCTACGCGCGAAGGGTGAGCGTTCCGAGCGTATCGATGAACTTGTCGGGGTTGCTGAGGATGTTGTCATCATGGCTGTGGGATACGAACAAGATGAAGCAGATCACATTCTCGATGCGGCACGGGCCCTGGCACAGGACAATGCAGATGACAGCCACGCCGATATTCTCACTCGCGCGCACGACACACTGCTCGCCATCAAAACCTCGAGCATTGCCCTCCTCGGGCTTTTCAACTCGCTAGAAGTCGATCACAATACCGCACAAGTGGAAGTCGAGATTGCTCAGGCAAAAGCACAGAGTGCCGATGCTGCACACATGAAGAATCTGGAGGTTCAGATGGTAGAGGGCGAGAAATTGTTGAAAGACGAGTTTGAGAGGAGGGTGGGAGTTTTGGAACAGGATAGACCGTTCATCGAGGCTCTAGTCAAGAAGAAATTGTCGCCTGAGGAAAGGGCGGAGAAGGAGAAGGAGAGAAGATTAAAGGCTGCGCTTGAGGAGGCGAAGAGGAGGAATGGACATGTTTAGTTGGACCAATGTGCGACATGAGAGTACGATTGGGCATCTATGGCAATGGCCTTCGTTCCGGTTGCGATATCTCATGTAGGGGCTTTTGGGCTATTTGCGTGGGCGGATATATCCTTTTGTATTTGACTGCGATTTGATCCTGCATGGCGTGTCGGATTGGGTTGGGTTAAAATTCTTTCCAGTGGAATGAATATACCACGATAGATGAACTTGTTGCCGTCGTTCTTGTCCTGCTGCTCTACGAGATCAGCGCAATCTGCCAATGTATACCCTACCCTACCCTCTTCATACACTTTTCGCATTCTTCACATCTGGCACGTGGTCGATAAGCAAACACGTGACCCCCGACCTCCGACCTCCGAGATCCGAGATCCGAGATCCGAGATCCGAGATCCGAGATCCGACCCCCGACCTCCGCAAGGGCTGGTTGACTGGCTGGCTGGCATTGCATTGTGATTGTGATTGGTAGATATTACTCCTTCCTCCTTTCGGGACAATCTATGTCGCCTGAGTAATACATAGATACAGAGCATGGACCCGAGTTCTGCCCTTCCTTACATGACGACTTGGGGGGTATTATTGATCATGGGGGGTTGAAATGGTGGTGGTTTGAAATGCGAGGATTTGTACTCCTGTCTGTCATCATGAAGGGAAGGGAAGGGAAGGGCCTGGGGAAGGGGAAGGGGGGTATATAAGACGGAGCTTGTTGGCTCTGCTCTGCTCTGCTTGGAGGATATCATCTATTCGAGCTTTCCAAACAGTAACACCAAGGATAACAACAACAAGAAG
>MU005769.1:1161135-1181756 GCA_010093715.1 Pleomassaria siparia CBS 279.74 | reverse complement strand
CCCCCTTTATCAATTTATTTAAACTCCATCCAAGCAACCAACCATGAGCACGGACAGAAGCGACCCGACCTTGGCATACACATTGCCCTTCCAGCTCACCAAGAAGATCCACCGCAGCGTTCCCGACGCCCTACAACCGGAGAGGGAGGAGAACGGCCAGCATGGCAAGATCGTCGTCGTTACTGGTGGGGGGACGGGCATCGGCGCGGTGAGAATAAACGAAACCCCCCACAGATGCCGTGTAAAAGTCATGGTGGAAACTGATGTTGTTGTCGTCGTGTACAGGCTACCGCAGGTAAGTCTCATGACTCGAAGGGGGATTTAATGGGTGGTGGTATTGGAGGATGGATCTGCCAGTGGTCACCACGATAACAACAACAACAACAACAACAACAACAACAACTACTACATCTCACCTGGACGGACATGCGCTGACTTTGGCCCTTGTGCAATGTAGGTGTTTGGGTCCGAGCCGGAGCAGCCGGCGTCGTCATCGCGGGTCGACGAAAAGACAAACTCGACCAGACGGTCGTCGAGCTGCAAAAGCTGAACAAGAACGGCAGCGCCACCATCCTGGCCGTCCCCACGGACGTGACGATCGAAAGCGAGGTCGAGAACCTGTTCCAGCAGGTGAACAAGGCATTTGGCCGACCGGCCGATGTGGTCATTGCCAATGCCGGAGCGCTGTCAGAAATGAAGACACTAGCCGAAGAAGCAGTAGCCAAGTGGTGGAAGATCTGGGTGAGTTCTTCCCCCCCCGACTCCTTCGCCGAAGGAAGCGAGCATGTGGGACGACGGCTGATACATTAATTACTCCAAATGCAGGAGATCAACGTCCTGGGCCTCCACAACACGTTCACGGCGTGGGTAAGATCGCAGCCCGATGCTAAGAAGCCCGTTGGCACCTTCATCGACGTGAACTCTGGTCTCGCGGGCAAGATCGTGCCGGGGAATTCTGCGTATTCGATATCCAAACTCGCTACGCACCGCTATATGGAGTTCGTCGAGGCTGGTATGTGTCCTGCTTCTCCGCTACGCTGTGCCTTTTAAAAAGACTTCCTTCTTGTGCTGATATGATGCGCTCGTCATCCGCAGAATATCCTACCCTCCGCTCTTTTACCCTCTTGCCCGGCATCATTCCGACCGATATGAACAAGGACAGCGACTTTACCATCTATGCAAGGGACGAGGTTGAGCAGCCTGGGGCTTTGTCGCTGTTCCTGGCGTCCAGCCGTGCGGATTACTTGAAGGGGTCGCTGACGAGCGTGAATTGGGATCTGGAGGAGATGGAGGAGAGAAAGGAGGATATTGAAAAGGGCTTGTTGAAGATGAGTTGGGTCCCGATTTTGCCGACGAGTGGTGGGAGTGGGTTTTGAAGCGGTTAGGCGTCTCGCCGAGATTGAAGAGGTGTCGAACGTTGTGTGTTTTTTCTTCTTCTTTTCTTTCGTGCAGGGCTGAAGACTGTGGAGTGAGTGTTTGGATCGACTCAATTAGAACAACTTGGCGAATCTGACTACTGAGGACCTCTTATTTCTGGATACGTGCGTGGGCTTCCGCCATCATTGGGTAATGGGCAGCTGGTTGAGTTCCTTGACCTGGTTGTAGAACTCGCGACAAACATCCATCTTCGAGGCCAGTATAGTGTCCTTTGCATGCATAGCTGCCGCTTCCAAATGTTCCAGGGTTTCCTTGTAGAGTTGTAGATTGGGGGCAAGCCTTGGAGATGCAAGGTCCACGCTGCGGTTGATAGTTTCGTTTACGTGGTAATAGGCCAAAGCAACACAAAGCGCAGCAATCCGCGCATTCATAGTAACCCTTCAGTAAGACACGGTCAGTTCTCGGAGCTCTCTGACAGGCAAGGCCGGACATACCATGTGATTGATGAGTTCTGCTGGGGTATCATTGCAGCAAAGTCCAGCAAGCGCCGTGCGTCCGGATACACCCCAGAAGCCACAAGCCCGGCTGCAGCTCTCAAGGAATCAGGGCAAAACACATCAAGGCGGCGAGTGAATCTAGCCAGAGCATTGGCAGCGTGCAACTGGTACAGAGTTCCAAAGTAGGACGCCTCGAGAATGATGACGTGCGCCACATCTGAACGGAACATTGAGTTCAGCATGTTCGATGATTCCGATCCAGCTATGGGGCTAGAGGCCCTCCAAAGACTGAGCTTAGAAAGAAAACTCTTGTATGCGTTGGTATCAAGGACAGAGGAGGAGCGTTGGCGTGCTTTGACGGAGAAGAGCTCCTCTAGCGCTTCCGCCTGTATTATTGCGAGGGTTGTATGGAGAGAGAAGATTTCTATAGTATGACTGAGTGCCGACTCGTCGTGTGCAATAGTCATCGTCCACGAGTCTGATAAGCCATGATTGGGAAAAGGCACGCTGATATCCACCAGCTTCTGGGTGCCTAGACGATTCGCCGACAGGTTCATAGACGTGTCCATGAAGAATGCAATCCAGAACACACGGAGCTCCTGCTCGTCTCGGGTGGAGCCTTCCCCTCCATATATATCTATATCGGCCTCGTTATACCCAAGATCCTGTGCCAGTCTCATCGCCGTAGATACGAATAGACTGGCTTTCCGCGATCTAGCAGAAGTCTGCAGAAGAATGGATATTCCAAGCACAGCCTGCACCAACGAAAGCGTCGGCTGCTGCAGTAGCAGATTCGGCAGCACCGCAAGACACTTGTTGAGATACCAATCTGCATTGGACGTATCGTCATCGGTAGCAAAAAGACTCATGGCCCGAAGTCGATGGCCGATACCGAGTGCGATATAGGCCAGCACCCACGCGAGAGGGGTGACACCAGCAACGCCTGAATAACAGTCTTTGACATGAGAATAGATTAACTCCGGCTTGAACAGTGGTATCCGGCTGTTGAAGTCGTGCAGGTACTCGTTCAGGAGAGCGGACCCTTCTTCAGGAGGCGGCAGATAACAGCGCCCACTGACACAATTCTCTAAGGGCATGGAGGGAACTGTGTCATTCTGTGCGTGTGGAGATGGTATTGATCCCGGAGTATCCATTTGCGATGGCGGAACGGGTAAACGTCCTGGGGCGAGCATTTGCATGTCCGTATGCGAGGGCAAGACATTAGTTTCCTCAACACGGAACCTGGAGTTGCGATGTTCGGATATGTCGTCACTTGAGATGATTTGATCGTGGGTTCGTTTCGTGGCATAAGAAGGTTGGCCGAGCTCATGTGAAGCCTGTGTGGACTGAGACGAATTGACTCTTTCATCTAGAAGACGCCTAAGCTCATCAATCGATTTTCGAAGCTGTAAAGTTTGGTGTTCCGAGGCGCTAGAAGGGGGTAACAGGATGTCTGGATTTTGAGTGGTTGGACGCGATTGTAGTGATCCCATCGGATTGGGCCCCGATCTTCGAGCGGCAAGATTGGTATCTGATGAGGGCGATTGCATCGTACAGGGCTGTTTCCGTTTGATACATCGCCGACAGGTCTCGAGACCCTCGGAAGTCTCACATTTCAATTTATGGTTCCGACAATAATCGCAAGACTGTTCAAAGTTAGTTCAAGGTCACACTTGTCAATCAAAGCATGGTTTCGCGCTTAACTTACGCGTCGAATAACAGGCATAATGGTTTATAGACTTTTTGTGGGGGTTGACATTCCATCAACATGAACAAGCAGTGGGTGTCGCTCGATAGAAGCTGTTGCTGCTCCGCTCCACGCCCTTTCGCTTGCGATGACGCACATTGTAAGCATGGTGCTTACTAAGTCACGAGCACAAGGACCATGCTACCAAAAGCGTAGATTCAAGTGACTAGCGAGAGGGTAAGACGCAAGAAAGCTTTCTAAGATATTGCTAACTTGCTTAGAATGCAAGATTCCTTTTCCCTCGAGAATCAACAACAGCTTAACGTGATTTTGAAAAGACGAGTCCAATTCACGTGACCCTGAAGGAAGTACGAATAAGAGCAGGTACAAATGCTCCATTTCTGCTCTATTGATTGATGTGATCATAGTGGAAGACACTGTCGGGACCGACCAAGAACAATACAACTGCTATTAAATTGTGCCAAAAACCATTGAGTACCACTGTTATTCGGCTAGATCTTGAAAAAGATTGAAAGTACGAGAAAGAAACTTCATAGCACACGTCAACCATCTATCAAAAGTCAGACTTGAAGATGGTATAAGGAAGCCATGAGCATCAGCCCACAAACCAAAAGCTCCATGAGATTTTCACATCATGTTAATTTCGTCTGACTACGTTAGCGAGGTTCTTGCCGGTAGTCCTTACGCATGGGTAAGCAAGTGGTATCACTCTTGATACTCAGTGTTTTCCTTAGTATTTCGTGTTCACAAGGAAGTTGTTACGTTTAGCACGTGTTTTCCTAGTTGTCTATATATCGTAAAAAGGGTATCAGCGCTGAATACCTAGAAGGCCTCCCGGGCTTCAATGGCTCTCGCTTAGCGGAGTCAAATTCGATTCCAACTCCGCTACTTCCGCGATTTGCCCCTCTTTCACAACTCCACAAATCACGTTTCGCTGACAAAAGGCTTACGTCAAGACGGATTTCTTTGATCTTCTGACTTCACTCCGTTACTACGGTACAATATAAGAGAGGACAGCCTTAAGTTTATCAGCAGCATCATCATCATCGTTCACATCCCATTCATCCTTCTCAACACAGATTATTCCTATCGACTGCTACACCCAACAATGAACCCATCAAAGTCTATCTTTCTCATCGGCCCCGGCTTCATTGGCTGGAACGTCCTTGAACTTGCCGTCCAGGAAGGTTATACAGTCTCGGCATTAGTACGCCGAGCCACGCACGGAGAGCAGATCCAGCAGTCAGGTGGTCGTCCAATCCAAGGAGATCTTGATGACCATGATCTGATTGTGAAACATGTTTTGGAGAATGATGTAAGTCACGTGACTGATTGCCTTCTCTGAACACGACAATGAGGGAGATTCGGAGAGCGGACACAGAAGATGAGAAGCTAACACGTGAGAAGATTGTCATCCATACTGCCACAGCCGATCATCTCCCATCCGTACAAGCGGTCCTTGACGGTATTAAGCAGCGAGCCCAAAACGGGAAGTCTACTATCTTCATACACACGTCTGGTACCAGTGTTCTTGATGACCGCTCTCATGCCGCCTTCAAAGGCGACAAAATCTACCATGACAACGATCCTGATTCTATCAACGCTTTGCCAGATGACGCGCCCCATCGGCAAATTGATCTCGCAATCGTCAAGGCATCGAAAGAACTAGGCGACAAAGCGAAGTTGGCCATCATGATCCCACCAGAAATTTACGGTATCAATCACAAGCACAAGAGACTCACGATACAATTTCCGACCATTACGCGCTTTGCCTTGAAACATGGTTATGTCGGTTACGTTGGCAAAGGATTGAGCGTCGAATCGCAGATTCATGTCCTGGATCTGGCTCGTGCATACATTGTCTTGCTGCACCACATCGAGACGTCGCCTCCATCCGAAACTCTCAAAAACCCCTACTTCTTCTGCGAAAATGGCAAAGAGTTCTCCTGGATAGAGGTGGCGGAAGAAATCGGAAAGGCGTTGCACGGAAAAGGTCTCATACAAGACGCAACACCAAAGGCCTTCAAAGAAACCGACTACGAAGACCTTTTCGGCAAGGACACTCCTGCCGCCATCGGCCTCAACTCTCGATCGCGCGCAGTGAGGTTGCGTGAACTCGGATGGCAGCCCACAGAGAAGGGCATCTGGGAGAGTTTCAACGACGATGAACTACCAGAAATTCTGGCCGAGGAAAAGTGAGCATTCAGTTCCATTGTTGTGAGAACGATACTAATCATATGCAGTATTGGGACGAGAAGTCGGTACCAGGGGGTGGTTTGGTAATAGAACCTAAGACCACTGATTCTGAAATTCACTAATGTATGATAGTTGATTGAAGTTGGTAGAAATCTATCGAGAGCCTCTTTTTGAAAAAAGGTCATGCAGCGCTGCTGCTCTCACATCCATTTCCGCAACAATTCAGCTGTGCTGACATCTTTCGCGGCCTGTAAATTTATCTAAGGGTCACTCAGGCAAATAGTCACAGAAGAGGTAGTGGAATCCAGAGAGATAGTATTTGCAGAGATGTGATGGACAAATCCAATCAAATATGGACAAGACGAATCGCTGCCGAGCCAGTCGTGCACCGATTCGGACATATATACCAGATCCCACGTGACTCAAGGCCCACGTGATCCATATGCTCCGCCCCCGGGGCCTTGCAATTTGTTTATCAGCTCTCCGCGCGGGCATGCCCCATTGCAACACAGTATTCGCAAAATCATATGTGGAATTCCAGCCTAGCTTACAATTAATAAACCTATAAATACCCTGGTTGTATTGGTCCTCTATCCAATTACAGTGTGACTGACAGCTGTCTGTTCGATGATAAACGTCCGACTCCGCGATCTACGGAACATCAGCTGGGGGCGGTTCCACGGTGAGCACGGCAGGGACAAGGCTGAAATGCCTTTCGGCTTACCAAAAGTACCTGATCAACGCCACCCGTTGCACGGATTTTATTGAAATCGTATTGTGGGTGGTGACTAACATGTCTACGTTTTGGCGTAAGCAAGCTTGCATCTTTTTATGGGATTGCGGACTTGCGATAGGCGGCTCTTACAATATTGTGAACATGCTACTTTGGGTTGCAAATAACAATGTGGCACCATCAGGCCCAAAAGGCTACGATTCGGATAAATGAGTGGGGAGGAACAATCAAAGAAAATCGTCACATCATCTTCACTCATTTCAAACAGTTCACTTCTTCCAATCAACAGTCTCTGTTATCCTCTCACTCTTTTCACAGCCAAATACGTATATCAACATGCGCGCTTCAACCTCCTTCACTATTCTGCTGACTGGCATCGCGACAGCCCGCGAGATTCCAGAGAACGTCAAGAGGTTCTATGATTCCCACATCGTACGAACTCCCCTCTTCTTTCCTTCCTCCAATCCCATGCGCTAACAAAACTTAGAACGGCGAATGCCCAAAGCCCATCTCTATCCGCTACGACTCCGGCCAAGGCAAATCCGACACCGTCTACTGCAAGGATGATGCCAGCGGTGGCGTATATCTCAAAGATACCGGCAACGGGTACGCCGACGTAGACATCGATTGCGATGGACTGAACGCTGGCGAGGGCGACTGTTTCAATGACCAGACGGGACAGAGCCAGACAGCATTCAAGGACTCTGTACAGGAGTTTGATATCGAGGACCTCGACTCGCACATTCACACCTATGTGGTTCTCGGCAACGACAATTCTGCCGACGAGGGCGACGGCGGAGAGTCCTTCGACCCGCAGTCCGTTGGCATCAAGCCACTGTCTGTCGTCGCTATCGTCTGCAACGATAAGCTGTTATATGGTGTCTGGGGCGATGTCAACGGTGGGACGCTTACTGGAGAATCTAGTTTGAGCGTCGGAAAGCTGTGTTTCCCAGATGAGGAGATTACTGGAGACTCTGGACATGGCGATCACGATGTGCTGTATATCGCTTTCCCAGGCGACGAGGCGGTGCCGGGGGCCGCTGCTGCTTGGTCTGCTGGATCCCCTGAGGAGTTCGAGGCCAGTCTCGCGGGCGTGGGGGATGCGCTTGTGGCCAAGCTAGTTTCTGGGGGCAACAGCAGGATTATGAAGGGCAAGGCGTAAGGAGTGGTGTGATTGAAAAATAACGGAAAACGTACTAACATGTAGCTGTAGTAAGGTCTGCACTGGTGGTAACTAACCAAAGCATGAGATCGGAACGAGGACTGGATTGTCGGATGCATCTGCAGGATAGCACTACCTGGAGTTTGCGCTCTTCTCATTTTCTTCAGATAACCATAGATCAACCCATTTTCATTTTGCACCTATGCTTCACCTTTCACGAGTGGGAGTGTGTGTTTTATCTCTTCTTGCGTGGGTATATTGACCACCATCATATACAGTACATTTTGGGTAGATAATTTTCCAATCAGCGCCTGTTTGGGTCTCCTCCTCTTCTCCTCGGTAAGTGGAGCCATCCCACGCCTCTATCTCCGTCTATGTTTCAATCTTTGACGATGCTCTCTCTTCCCTTTGCTAAGATCGATCGCACCACCGATCGAACCAGTATCCGCAGGGTGATTGGAGTCGCTGGAGCGACAAGCGAGCTTCTTATCCTGAATCACATCAAGGGTTCGGATGCTGCTATACCTGTATCACAATCAGTATCTCATACCTCCTTCACGTTGGCGTAGGCGGGATTACTGACGTGTCTTACCAAACTTCTCCGATCTATATAATCCGCCGCAACTCCGAGCTGCTCTTGGACCCGGTAGTCTTCCTCGTGCCATCTAGCGTCTCCTATAAACCTGGGTACACCAACGGCGCCGCATTTGGCAACTGTGTCAGCTTTAAAATTGCCATCCAGGGATCCGGTGGTGTGCTTTCCGGTGGGAATCTACAAAGGTTGAGAGATCATATCAAGGCTGCACACGATAAGGGATTCAAGGTTCGCTATTGTAAGTTTGAACAAAAGAAATGTTGGGGATGCAACGTGTGAGCTGACTTTATGTACAGGGGATATTCCCGCCGAGAATCAGTGGCAGCAGTTGATTGATGAGGGCGTGGACAGACTAAATGTGAGTGGATCACGGTGATGTTCATGCTCCTTGTGCTAAAAGAACCTTAGGTGGATAATGTGCAAGACGTTGCAGCCCTCGACTGGAAACTCTGAAGTGAATGATAAGAATGAGTACCGAAAAGACTATTGCAATCTGGGCTTGTGGGGGCATATATGAAGAGATCCACAAGAGAATTGTTGGAGGTAGTATTGTCCATTCAGCAATGAAGTTTATGATATCCAGGCGTCCAGTTATATAAACATGTTTTGTTCTTCAAGGAGCGCCCAAGGAGCGGAAGAACGTAGAGAGATGCGTATGAACTTACTTTTCGACGCTTTTCATCTCATCCAACTCGTTCGTGTGCCCAATTGTAGGCACTCCACCCTAGAATACAAGCAATAGTAGGAAGGCCATAATGGTTGCACTCATCCACCAGTTTTGAAGGAGGAACTGCGCATCGTACCACCAAGCAATGGTATAAATAGCGCCCATTAGCCCGACTCCCATCAGCCAGCCAGCCAAAGCGGGACTTAACCCCTGCGGACCCCTTGGTGTTTGGTGTTTATTCAATTGTGCTCGGGCCGGCCTAGATCGGGGCTGTGGGATTGGTTTGGCTGGTATCGTCGATGTGTAAGGCACGTATTTTGCCGGATACTTGGCGAGCGGTGGTGGTGAAATTGTCGCGTGTGCAGGCGCACTTGGAGTCCTTCGAGAAAAGACATTTGGTGAGTATTGTTGCAGCGGACGTTTAGGTGGTGAGGGTTTCGTGCTGGTTGATTTGTGGTAAATGGGGACACGTGACTGTGAGATCGCCAGGGGAAGTCGCTGTGCGGTCCGGTATGCAGAGATACGACTAAGGCTAGACAACATGTTTGGTTGGCTCAGTGCCCGGATTGAGTGGAGCTCGATTAACATTTTATGTGGTGGTCTTCGAGTGATTGAGAGACGGGTGAATGAGAGAGTGGCGTTGATCGAAGCTGGAGCTTCAGGTCGCTGGCCCAGAGTTAAGCGCAATAGGGTTGGAGAGTCTAGGGTAAACAACTGAAATTAATGTAAAGACGGACTTGGATGGACTTGGATGAGATGGTAGAATAGTCGCGTGTTGAGGTCAAAGTTGACGAACAGATTTTGACGCTAACATGAACTAGCACGCATTAGTGGTGCTTTACGTAAGCCATTGTTAACCTTTGTCTACTCCAAAAACCAAACTGTCTAGAGGCTTAGAGATGAACCTTCTCGCAAAAATGAAACCTAGTAAAAGAGACAATTCAAGTTCCCCAGGATCTCTGAACCTTGCTTTTAGATGTTTTTGTGCGACCTAGATGCCATTGGATTACCCCAACATTACAGACTCGGATGATGTTCGATGTTCTTCATCGCGAGAAAGGCGACGACAGCGTCGACGACAAGTACACACAGGCCGAATACTCAATTTACACCGAAAAGACCTACGAAGGGGCCAAAGAATAGGGTTACGAAGAGCGACGCGGAACAAGAGTAAGAGCACTACGAACATATCACCAAAAAGAGCAGCGAGTTTGACGCAGAGGCTGGATATTACAAAGATGCATGTGAGACACACAAGGAGCACGAGGCCAGAGTTCTTCCAGCAGAGGTCGCACTCCAAACAGTATTGGATTGTTATGGAAGGGATGGAGTGTACGGTAGTTGGGATTTTTATCCAACTGCGTACCTTTAACAGCTTCGACACAGTAAAAGATACAACAATAGATGAGAGACAACAGTCCCAGCTAGTGAATTGAAACTTGGCTCTAGATACATAGAGGAAATGACCTACGGACATAATTCTGGTCAAATTGGCGGGCAGATAACAATAACTGGTTGGGTTAATGGTGAGGAATGGTATAGCCATTTTCACACCAGTCCTTCTACTGAGGCATCGTTTCGACATTTCATTGGGAACGCACTTAATAGAGCAGAGGTCAATTCAGGTTGATTTGGTTGAGACTTTAGGGTGCTCAGATCTGCAGATGTCCATCATGTATAGTAGTCTTCAGATAATTGCCGCATATCTTGTCATGTGATTGCATCCCCTATCACGTGATACATTCTTTGATCTAAAAACGAAAATGCTTGTGGAGTAGAAAGCTGCTTTGAACATGAATATCGGCTTATTGCTCTGGCTATAACTATTCCATTAATTTGTCTTACTGGAAGTAAAATTATGGCTCAGCTTGGAAGTGTCTGATCTCCAAGGCTTTCTGAATCAGCCCTGTAGAGGGTGGAAGCTTGGGTAGCTCGTATAGCCACAACTCTCGTAGGGTAGAACATTGAACCGGGGCTGTCGTAAAGATAAAAGTATTGTTTATTTACCAATGCAATGGATCGTTTCTCAGGAAGGTCACGTGTAGCCGACACCTAGCCTTCGATGACCGGTCCTTCGTCCCGAGCTGCGCACGTCGGAATGATATCGAGGAGCAATTGAGATGTGTCCAATTACAGCTTCAACCAGAAAGTATGAAAGCTGTAGACAATACGCAATTTTCTGAAAGCACGTGCGGCATGTACCAAAATCGCCCGAGTCGTAAGTTTTGCAGTGATAAACTCATGAGATTTGACGCTGGCAACAACTGCAACCGTGCGATTACAAGAGTATTGAAACATTGCGGTTCATTCCATGGCTTTGGAATTCGTGATCTGCGATTGTCGATGGAGTTCACCAGCTTGTTGACATGTCGAAAACAACCATCGCTTACTATCCGGGGGCGGCCCTACGATTTGAAGACTGTGTCGGACCCTATAAGCTCATCCCGGAGAGGCACTGTCTGGGACTTCTCCACTGTTTGCCATAGATGCGACGAATTTTTGCATTGATGGGTATAGCCCATTCCGTCAATAGTCACGGGTAGTCCGTCAACGTTGAAGTCTGAATCAGGCTTCTCCAATGTGTCATCTGCTGCACACAGGATTCCCTAGCTACTGATGAGATCTGTCTTCGCAGTTTTCCATTGGAGAACCAACCTGTGCAATGTAGTCGAAGCAATGGAGCCAGTGCAGATTGTCTTCAGACCAGTCGTCCGTCTCGTCTGTTTCGTGTGCATGCGACATTGGCTTCCTAAGCAACATGTCTCGAAGCATCGATAGACAGTGTAATTGATGGAACATGCTCACGCCGTAACCACCAATTTTCCCATCTGCGTGCTCCACTTTCAAAACCCCGCCATTGGACGGAAGAAAATTGCTCCATGAGTTGTCTTCAATAGCAGCATCCATGGACTTGTAAGACCTGAAATCCGAAACCTCCTTGAAAACTCGGTTCGAGTATACATTTTTGGGTTCGGAGCATTGAGGTTGAGCCGTGATGGTGAGGTGGCCAGAACGAAGACCAAACAGGAGTGTCGTTGACGTTAGAATAAGAAAAAATATTGAGAGGCAGACGATAGGTGGGAAGTGTATCCTTGATGACCTTGGGGAGGACTTTGAAAACATCGTATCTGACAGTGATGGAAAATGGATATTTGCAGGAGAAGGACAGACAAAGATGAAGTAGTGTCAAATTCTCAGGGGTTAAGAGCGTGAGGTGATAAGAGCGGGAAGCGCTGCCTAATTAGGCAAGTGTGTAAGGTAAAGAAACGAAACCTTGTCTTCTCTACGCGGGTTAAGTGGGTCGCCTTCCTCCCCCGGACCAGATTTAGATCTAACTGGTATGATCACTGCGCAGTCGTGCTGTTATTTCCGCGCGTTGATACGATTAGATTAAGCTAGCCTTGCACGGAGTAGTCTCACAAGTATGTATGTAAAAGTATTCTAGCGACTGCACGTGTTTCAATAGTCCAGTTGTCACATTTCTCTCCAATTGATCGTTTGTTCTCCTTTTGGACCATACTATAATGTATACTGAAACAGATGGCTGGCGCAAATTAGGCCGACACAAAAATTACACTAACGGCTGTTTTCGACCCCCTGGGTAAAACTAACGGTCACGTGATCGGATTCATCTCCTGCAGCCGGATATATGGGATACTTCGCTTATAAATCTATCTACCGAGTAGTTGTAATAATCTAAATACATGATGTATGATGTATATAATTTGGAAATCGCAAATGTTGACTTACTATCTGGCAAGAGGAACCAAAAGTCCATCATAGAGATGAAAAACTGGTCGTAGTTCCAAGCACGCTCCGTTTCCAAGAGTTCTCCAGAATATCCCAAGACTACAATGCTACAACTAGAATGGTCAAAGCAAAAATTCCAAAGGCACTTAGAAAAGCGGAAAATCCGCTGGATATCGTGTACAGCCGGCTTGCGGCACTTTTGGGTTTGTCGTTGCCGCCGTCTGTCTTGTTCTCCCCCGAAGATACAATTTCCGACTCCATATCAGTAGCGACAGACAAACCAGTCTGCTCGCCAAATGCCAGACATGCGGTTGGAAGACTTGACGACTTACTCCAGATACTATGGTTGAAGCTCTTCTCGTGATCCGATAAACTCCCTGGCAGATTAGCAATAGCCTTGAACTCAAAACCTACACCCATGTTCAAATCGCTTGTAATATGCGTCAGATTCTTGAAACTTTCGGTAAAACTAGCGCTGCCTTCTCCTTTCTCGCATTTTGCATTAAAATCGCTAGTCGCGAGCTGATCAATCGTAGTGTTAATGAACGGAAGATTGAGGAATGGGCCACCAGTTAGACCAAGTTTCTCGCCGAAGAGCTTCAATCCAATTGGAATCGTAGGACGAAGCCCAGCTTGCATACTGAGTTTGATGTCGGAGACGTTGGTGTTGAAAGGGAGTGCCTCGATGCTGATGTCGTCAAAACCTTCGACTCCGCTGCCATTGAAGTTTCCGAGATCAACGAGTAAGCCAGATTTGTCCGGAACCTGTACAAAGATGAATCAAGAATCGAAAAAATGAGAAAATGTGGGATTGACGGACGCTGACTTTGAAGCCCCATGTAAACTCGACATTTTGGCTGACTGCAAGGTCAAAAAGAAGTTGTGGCCGGAACAGTACTCCCACGGCACCGATTCCAGGAATCTGCGAATGTATCAGCATTTTTCTTTAATAGAATTTGACGAACAACAGGGAAGGGAATCCAAGGAATAGTTTATCGGCACAAAGGGAACGCATACCTGAAAGCCCGCGGTGGAGATGGTGAACAAATCATAGGTGAAGTTCACATTTGTAGTAGGAACAACGCTCAATAATACAGACGCCTCGAACCCATTCAACTCAAGTTTAATAAAACCTCTCTTGACAAAGTCCATGTCCTGATCCGAATCCATGAACTGTGTGAACAGTTCGGAGCCACTGACCAGTTCAAACTCACCATGGGAGAGGACCAAAGTTCCCTTGATCCCGCACTTCTTGCACCCAATAGTACCAGGAGGTGGAAGAGTTGGACGGCCACTAGGTAAAGGGAAGGTCATGTTCTCCAATTCATGATTCAAGTCGATTGATAGAGATGTGGGGCTGGGAGTGGAGGTGGGGATCAAAGTTGATGCAGCAGATTTGAGGGCACCCGATGCTGACACGATTTCAGTCAGGCGACGTGAGAGTCGATCGTGTCGGTAAAATGTATGAGTATCGGATGTATGTCCGAACGTAATCCTTTTGGTGTCGAAACTGTCATGCCAAGTCGTCTCCTTCACACCCAGTATGATTCGTGAGTTCACCTGGTCGAATTCGATATCCAAGACACTACGATAGTAAGCGGGGACTGCAGAATGTGTGATAGTACATACTCGAAAACGCTGTGTGCATTAAGATCACTGCATGTAGAGTGGGATGCTACTACAAGACCGCCATGGAAATATTCAAACGCGTCGTTTGCGTTATGGAAGGAGACATCATCGCGCATTTCCAGGGTCATTTTCGATGCCGAGCACTCGACCAGGTGAAGGAGATGCTCAAATTCTTCAATGAAAAGGGTGGGACGATTTCCACTAAGATGGACTTGAGACGCGAAAGTTGTCTCCTCGACGTAGTCTGTGTCTAAGCAAAGCAAGGTGAGCATGTGCACACATGAACTTGAATGGCATAGATAGTGGAAACAATGAAAATTGACCAAAAGCCAACTTTTGATAGTCTCGTACCTTCTGCATATGTGAGAACAATTGAACTCTTTGCAATAATCTTGTCTGATCTCTTGAGGGTGTCCACATGTCTTTTTGCGGCTTTGAGTTGTCGGTAGTGCGAGGACTCAACTTCTTGTTTCAGCCCATTGATGACCGCAAGCACAATTCCAAGTAGATAAAACGTGTGAAGGAGTGTTTGGAACAGCATGATGCAAGTTACTGAAGCTGTCAATTTAGGGGCGCAGAATGTAGTCCACAATTACGTGTTCAAAGGCTGAAATGGAGACGACGCTGGGGGCTCAACTGTATGGCTCTATATACCTCAGATCTGCACAGCTGTACTTGTCATGGTTGCGCAAAACTGGAGCCTGATGTACAAGGATCCTGTTGTACAGTTCTATTGTCGTTCACTGCATTATATCAATTCCGGGTGCATATTCTCAGCCTGTTCGCGCACCATGGGCATGGTTTCGGATAGAAGAAGCTTCATTGGGTATAACGTATTGTGAAAAGAAACAACGCTCTTTATGTTTGATGCTCAGCTTTGAATTCCAGCCTTGAACATTCTGTCCGAGGATGAGGTTGCTGCCGCCGAAGTTGAAACGTCTCTTCTGCCTTCACAACAGTGCACAATATTGGTCTGGAAAGTAGAATCGCACGCTGAATATGGGAAATGTGGCTTAACAATATACAGAGCGACTGTAATGTTTGAATCATGTGTTAGGGAACCCGCCAATGTTCCTGTGGTACTGAAATAGTGCTTTGGTTCGGTGGATATGTATCTGCAGCTTCCCGAAATCCTACGTAAGGTCAAGACCATACGCAAAGTCCCGCCCCCGAACATAGTAACAGTGCAGTAACCTTCCAATGTGGGTAATGTGGGCCGAAGCGCGTTGAGTGAGATATTCAGCAACTTGAACGAAGTATGAAGGGCAGATGATGCTGCGAAAAAAGACAAAGAGCAGTCACTTTTACTACTTTGTGTCTTGTTGAATGTCTACACATGTGGTTGGCCTAAACCTCAAAATACACTATCAGGGTTGCAAAAACAGTAGCGGATACTGCTTTTCTTCTGCCTGCTATCCCCCAGTCCGTGATAAGCACAGGAACTATCAACTGCAACTCTAGACACAAATCGCGCACATATAATGCGTAGAGCTAGATGGAGAATTGCGAATGGAGGGGAGCAATTTGTTGTGTTGGTAAATGCGACACCTCGAGGTTGCATCTTCAAGCGCTTGGTGACTTCACTGTCAAGTGAGGTGGTGCCTCGTCTCGGCTCGGTACATATAGTGTGTATGAGGAAAACCCCTTGTGATTTGAGTCAACTTGGTGTAGAGGGTTATTAGGCAGCACATATTGCCCCCGAGCGACTCGGTACAGGTAGGCAGAGAGGGTAAGGTGGTACAAAACGCCTTCATTCTATAGGGTCGTCGAATATGACCGGTGAACTATTTTTGGTCAGTTCTCAGCTATCAACATCAACGTACACGTCGTGAACGAAAGTGGCAGTATATAGTTTTGTTGGGAATCGTGCAGTATAATGTATGGCAAATGCCTTGGGGTCAGCGATGTTGCGACTCGTTAACCAATGATCAGCATTGCTTCAGAAGCACAGGGATGAAATTAAATCATACAGCACGACCTTGCAGTTCGTGTGCTCCGACGTGGCCTCCTCGGACTTGGATGGATGTTGAACTGAGGATTGGCGCTGAGTAAAGTGCAGTGACTTCAGTTGGCAAGGGTAGCGGGCACGGATGTTCTTTGCAAGACAACAAGGAGAATGTGAATCAAGACAAGGATTTTTGGCAAGTATCTGGATTTGTTGTTGTTGATGTAGGAGGACAGAACAAGATGGCAGGGAGAGAGAAGGCATTCCATTATACACTAGCCGTATCGGTCTTGGCCGCACGGAGAAAATCTCAACTTTGGCCGACCAATCCACGCCTCAGTAGCCTCCAACATCATCATCTGCGCATCATGTACCAATAGCATTGTAGCATTCTTCTTTCTTTCTTTCACTATGGAGCGGCATCAGCGCATCGTCTCACAAGTCGCCGCAAAAGTCAGAGAGTACTACTCTCGTAAAGAGCCGTTCCGCATATCTCATGGCTCCACCAACAGCACGCGCCCATCGATTAAAAAACGTGTTGTCGACATCAGCGAGCTCAAGAACGTGATCAAAATTGATACGCAATCAAGAACAGCACTCGTCGAGCCAAATGTGCCAATGGATCGTCTCGTAGAGGCAACTCTACCACACGGCCTTGTCCCTCCCGTAGTCATGGAATTCCCAGGTATCACTGTAGGAGGAGGATATGCGGGTACGGCCGGGGAGAGCAGTTCCTTCAAATACGGCTTCTTCGACAGAACTATCAATTCCGTTGAGATGGTCTTGGCGGATGGCGAGGTGGTGACCGCATCAGAGAAGGAAAACGCAGATCTTTTCCGCGGCGCTGCTGGCGCTGTTGGCACACTCGGAGTTACGACTTCTGTTGAACTACAGCTCGTCAAAGCGAAAAAGTTCGTCAAGACCACATATTACCCAACCAACACCGTGGCTGCGGCGATTAAAGAAATTGGGGAGCAGACGAAGAACGGAGAGAACCACTATGTCGACGGCATCCTATTTTCCAAAGATGCTGGGGCCGTAATCACGGGCGAAATGACTAACGACATCCCGACCGGTGCCACACCACAGACATTCAGTCACCCATGGGATCCTTGGTTCTACCTCCACGTTGAAGAAAAGACTCGATCTGCAACGGTCCCTGTTACAGAGTACATTCCCCTGGCCGAATACATGTTTAGGTACGATCGTGGCGGCTTCTGGGTCGGTAGGTCAGCTTTCAAGTACATGAATTTTCCCTTCAACAAATACACCCGCTGGTTCCTCGACGACTTCTGCCATACTCGGATGCTCTATCGCGCGCTCCATGCGAGTGGAGAAGTTAGTCGATATGTGGTCCAGGATATGGCTCTACCATATCAGAATGCGGAACGTTTCATCGATTACACGGCGGAAAGGTTCGACATCTGGCCAATGTGGCTTTGTCCTTTGAAGCAAAGCCCACAGCCGACCATGCATCCCCATACGAAAGGCAAATTGGCTGATGATCAGATGCTCAACATCGGGCTTTGGGGATTTGGGCCCAAGGATAAAGATGAATATCTGCAGAAAAACCGTCAACTCGAGAAGAAGCTGGGTGACTTTGGGGGCATGAAGTGGCTCTATGCGCACACGTACTACACTGAGTCGGAGTTCTGGAGCCAATTCAATCGGTCTTGGCATGACGGCCTTCGAACTAAATACAAAGCCAACACATTCCCAGGCGTATACGACAAAGTCCACGTCGATATCAAGAAGTACAAAGAAATGACGCAATCGGATTGGGGACTGTGGATACGGTCGATCTGGCCGTTTGGTGGCTTTTGGGGACTCGTGAAGGCGATTCAGAGTGGGGATTGGCGGATTCCGAGGACATCAAGTTGGAGATGGAGAGCAGATGTGAAAAAATGATCGCACCTTTACGGGGATTTGCGTCTGCGCCACACAAACTGTACATTATTGTAACATTTCCGCAACACACAAGGCAGCGTGAAAGGGAACAAGGAGGAACGTGAATACGAACAAAGCCCGCTATAGGGCCGCAATCGTACTCCGTACTCAGATCTGCAGATTGACCTTACCATATCCTAGAACGATTTATCACTATTGCATGGTCGGTTATTCTTACTGATAGTGAACGAAATTAACACCACCTTCCTCTCTCCTTCTCTCTCTCTCTCCCTCTGTGTGTGTGAAATGTGTCTATAACTAGGGTGCTCTCACGGAGAGTCGTATTGGTTATGCTTACTCTCGAGGAAGAGTCTTGAATGGCTCAAAACCTCCTCGCACCCCGTCTAGTCGCAGCAGCGAGTCCATCGAGAACCTTTATAAGACTTCAACTAGGACCATATACAAAAACTTTGACTGTGACAGTTCCTTATACAGTGGAAGTCGCCGCACTAGAAGCGGCGATGCTTCCGTAAAATGCGGCCGTGGAGAACCAATCAAATTTGCAAAGTTCGACTGGAACGCGCCTCCTAGCCGCGGCAGTAGCATTGAGTCATTTGGATACTCTGATGGAGAGCCAATATATACCCAGCTGGGGTACGACTGGGATGCACCGAAGGACGGTCCGAGTCGAAAGGGAGGTTATACAGGGTTAAAACGAGAGAGTGGACAAGGTTCAACTAATCAGGCATTTACCCATAGGGAGATAGGGAGAGCTCCTACTACTATAACAAGTATACAAGTATACTGAAAATTGCACTTGAAATGAAGATAGGTGGTGAACGGCTCATATGGGAGATTAGAAAAGGCGCTGAAATAATGGTTACATTTCCATTATCAACAGCTGTATAAAGATAAATAGCTTTATAAAGAAATAATTAACAACAGGCAATAATTTGCGAAAGGTTTTCGCGTTTCGTTTTCAACATATTAGTCTGATATAATGACTCGATTGTGGAGTCAGTGAAGAGGTATTAAGGTGGGATGAGTATTGTGCTCCGAAAGGGAAGTTGGTCTTGACGCGATGCCCCGCAAGGCGTCGCGTAATGTCACGTGAGTTACTTTTCACCATCACAGCATCAACCACGTGATTTTAGATCTATCTAATGACGCAATGACCCCGCTGATGTTTGAGAGGCATAGCAGCCCCTAATATATTAATTATGTTGATATGACTAGAAAAGGCCACCTACGAGGCTTGAGCTATACGACTACGTCGTTCTTCTACAACTCGTTATTCCCATGTTGCCCTACACCAAGAGCTTCAGTCACTCACAGAGTAGCCTTGGAAACGCTTACGCAGTGCTTTCGTGCTGGCCCAAGTTCTGCTCCAGGACACGCTTCAGGTCCATCTCAAGCAAATCTTCGTTCTCCCTACTTGCATTGGTGAATATTTCGCTCATCTCTCTCAGTTGCTCAGGCGACGTGTTAGCCCTTGCACTCTTCGCAGTCTCGCCGAACGATTCCCACACCGACTCTAATGAAGGGCTGCACTCCTCCTTTCGGTAATACATGCTCGAGGGGAACATCTTTTGGAACTCGAGGAAGCCATCAGAATTCCTCTCGGCACTCCGACTACCTTTGGAGGCCTTAATGCCCAGAAGGTATACAACGCTGTAGGCCATACAACGGTCTCTGCCGAGTTTGCATTCTGCGTAATCATATGAACTGGGGGCTTCATCCGACTCTCCGAAATCGATGAGAATAATGTTGGGGAAGCCAGGGTAGTGTGGTTCAGACCTGGTGTCTAGCATAAGGTTTTCCGCAAAGATGTTACTATGCACAATAGGCGGATCACACTTCTTGTGCAGGAAGAAGAGTGCATCCATTAGTTGGATAAAGACATGGTAAACAAACTCTTCGCAAGGTTTCCACCCGAAGTCCTTGAGATTTGACAGTGTAAGTGAGCCCGGATGAGCAGATACTTCAATCCAATTCGGCCATTCCAGGCCATGTGAACAACCAGAAGCCAGAATTCGCGCGCAGTGGAATTTCTCTACATTGCCTTTGGCATGCTCGAGTATCTTTTCCATCATTTGCACCTCCAGTGATGCCCACTCAGGAGCTCTTTGGCGAGATTTGACTGCTACAACCTCGGACATTAGACGCTTGGCAGCATTACCCAGGCTCACCTCTTCCTTCAGAGTGGAAGACAAAACGGATTTATGGACACAGAAGAATACTCTGCCCCAAAAGCCGTTCCAAGCTTGACGAACAATCTGATACTGAGCTGGGACTCCGAATGTTTCGCTGCGAATCTCCCTTGTAAGCGCTTCCTGCATTACATCATAATCATAATGTTCATTCAAACACATCCTGATAGCCATTGAGCTTTTGGTGTCTGAAATATGGTCGAGTGAAATAGTAGGTAGGATATGAAATGTGGTAGAGTGGAATAGTAGGTAGGGTATGAAATAT
>MU005769.1:1124116-1161020 GCA_010093715.1 Pleomassaria siparia CBS 279.74 | reverse complement strand
GTAGGTAGGGTATGAAATATGGTCGAGTGAAATAGTAGGTAGGATATGAAATGTGGTAGAGTGGAATGGTAGGTATGATAGGAAGTATGAATCTTTCCTAAGCTCACTGAGCTCACTATATATATGTGCAGGAAACTTCTTGGATTCACAACCCATACATCGTACCTACACAACGGTATGCCGGCTTGTGGCTGGACAATGCACTGTTTGATGAGAAACCCTTGGCAATTTGGTGCAGTACAGTTACAACATTGCAAGATTCTGGACAACATGGGTTCAACATAACTCCAGCGTGGGTGGTCTAACGTAATACGTTAGGGTAGATGCATACTGTAGAGAGCTCTGCGAGCTAGGCATACACAGTGAATGTATAAACTCTTGCAGTACAGTATACTACGTATAGCTGCGTAACGTACTGCATTCTAATGTCTTGAAATGCCTGTAAGTACGTCAGCCTAATTGATTGTTTTAAAACAACTCTGAATTTCTATAGAAATAAGCCTAACTACAGCTGTTACAGAAGCGCGTTGTCTCTCGTACAGCTGTATAACGGAAACAAGTAGTTGATGAGAGTATGTACTGTTACAGTGTGCAATCCTTGCTAAATCAACGAGGCGCGTGACTCCTTTATGCTAAAGAGTACCGTCTACTCTCACAGAACATTGATGAAAGACTTCATTCACTCTATTGCACTATTTATGTTTCAAGACACTGTAATATATATTGACACCACATGCTTCGTTATATTATATCGATGGATTGAATTGTTGTCATAGGTTAACTTTGAGGAAATAATCCCAGACCAGCTGGGAGAAAACATAGTCATGTAGCTTATCTGCGCTGCTCCCCGCCCAGGAATCACCAAAGCCCAGCCAGACTAGATTTGACCTATCTTGACGACTTGGAGCAGGTCTTTCTCTAGATTCTCTATGCTGCTACGAGAAGCAGACTCGATCAAGTCCTTGATTATTTTCAGCTTGAACTCGGTCGTTTGACCCCTACCCTGAATGGCTACAGGTCCTGATACTTTTAACAATTCGTGTAGATTCCTGTAGTGACAGAATGTGGAATTATCTTTCAGAAATTCGACAAAGACCAGCCACCCAGAGGAATGCCCACATGTCCCAGGATCAATCTGTTCGGCATGCTGACTGCAAGCGCCCACCTGACAAAGTATGTGAAGATTCTTGCAAACAGACGCGCAATCTTCTTGCTCGGCCTTTCGGCGTCCGCGCGGCGTCCCTTGGTTAGGTTTGCTCAGCCCAAAGTCGATGATTACAACGTTCGGGAATCCGGCATAGTCTTGATGTTCAAGATCCAACATCATGTTACCTAGGTATAGGTCACGATGTACGATACCGTTCTTGTGAAGAAAGATCACGCTGTCGAAAATCTGGATGAAGAGGTGGAAGACCAGTTCCTCAGGCATGATTCGCCCATTGCTGAGGCAGAACGAATGAAGAGAGCTCAATGATAAAGACCCATTATATGCCGGGGTTGTGAGCCACCGAAATCGATTTTCGTCGTGATCAAGCATGGGTACGCAGCGACTAGGGAAAGCTTGCTGGTCCATCTCCCGTAAGGATAGCAAGGCGCATATCTCCCGTAAGGATCGCAAGACGCATATCTCCCCTTCCAGCGTATGACCCCTGCCTACTTTATAAACCTTGACCGCCACAAGTTGGGGGAAGAGGTCAACAACAACTTGGCGATCTTCTCTCCGTGCTCGCTGGACTTGTTCAAAAGTCAGAGCAGATTTTGGCAGGGCGAAGAAGACGTCCGCAAATCCGCCACTCCCTGCTGAACGTATCAGCAAGTACCTCCTCATCACATTAGTCTGCTTAGAAATTCTTCGGAGGGTGTCTAGTCCTAGAGGGTGTTGCGCTTTAGTAGGTATGGCCGAGGTGTTAACGGCTTGGTCCTCCATCTTCATGTTGTGCAGTGAGTTAGATTGGCAGTGTAAATAATATCCATAAAGAAATAATATACGGTCAGATTATTGGGTTTATATATTAGTGGGACTTGGGCAGTGAATAGGCACAATAATCCATTCCTGCGTTTTGCTGCACCCACAATGTGCACATATGAAATTGCCCCAACTAAGTTGAACAATGGTCGACGTCTAAGGAGTCGTTAGTCTTGAAAGGATTTTACTTAGTCAAAGAACTAGAGAGTTTTATATTGTGAAGAGTTGTTTGGTTAAGATGTTTCCTTTCATGTAGGTCCCCGTGTATAACAAAGGGTCTGCACAGATCACGGAGTAATTGAACAGGCCCTATCAGCTGGGGAAAGGAGTGGAAGACCAATTCCTCTAGTACACGGCGGCCTTGTTTTCATCATGGTCATTTACACGATTCCCGTCTAGAGATATATGCCGAGACTGTTAACCACATTCTCCAGTCGTGATCGTGATCCAGTAGCCTCTATACAATGATTGAGATTGGCATCCTTGCGACTTTGTTCTGGGATTTTGATTTCCTCGCCGACGATTCCTCACGAGAATGAGTCCATGATCTTGACTTTGAGCCTTCACTCTCAGCATCCTTTCTGACCATCTTCCCCATTTATATACTGAGATCTATTCTGCACCTTTGAATTCTACCCCTCGTCAGCAATTCTCCTGCACAAAATCCCCACCCCAGATAACGCACCTTCTCCCTGTCCAGTTCCATTGCCTCCTCTTTGCTCTCCAAGGTCGGAAATATCCCCTTAATTCTCGCCACGTGATTCCTGTAATAGGTTTTATGATTGATCTCGCAAACGTCGTCGGGTTCATGATTTCCCTTATGTGTCTGACAGTACTCTCGGTTGCAGAGACAGCAAGTTAAGACATAGCCTCCCCCATTGGGTCTTTTCATGTTTTCGCTCATGCTCTCGCAGACGTGGCATTTGTCGTATCCCATTGTTAAATGATGATGATGGAGTACAGGATGGATATTTGATGAAGTGAGTAAGAGGTGCAGATTTCAAAAACGTTTAAAGGATGATTCTGGATTTTCAGGTTCCGTGTCGAGTATCGCCATTCTTATACATATCATGATATGCTGCGCCACATATTGCGGCGAATGATCGAGATTTGCCAAGATATGCACTCTACTTGAAGGCATAAGTGACGAGGCCAGCTCTCTCCATGAATGTTTCTCTTCGTCCTATTCGCTGGTTTGAAGCGCCGAGTTTAGGCACTCATGAAGGTACTGTGCTGCGCCACACTTTTGATGCCACGCCTTCAGGCTGAGGTTGCCTCAGGGCTCCAAACCTAACCTCGTGATGATCGAAAATAAACAGAACCTGCAAGGTATGATGTTTCGTCTTCAAAAATCAAGTCCAAAGGTGCCAGTGAAGGTTTGAGTGTAATGATGTGAAATTGGAAAGCGACAGGTGCTCGATGGAAGGTGTCGCCGGCGCAGCGTATGTTCAACTTACCACTTTACTTATCGAGATATCACGAGAAGCGATGTTCGGCACTGAGTCGGACTAGCCTTGTATGCTATTCTGTCCTATCCGCATATTAATTAACACGACCAGAAGCAGTTGGCATGGGGAAAGAAAGACGTCGATGAACGAACGCCCTACTCGGATTGCAGTCTTCATGATTCATCAAGGTCAGACCGGTCTCCTCCACCCTAATACTATCTTGTTCTGATCGCTGTGGCTGTGACTGTGACTGTGGCTGTTTCTTTACCTCTACAAACAAGTGCAGGGGTCCGACCTAGGGCATTTCCATGTCGTTGATGGAGAATGAAAATGTAGAAAGAGGAGGGAGTTCTTGACATGCCAGTATAAATGGGTGAATTGCTTCGCTGTTCGGATCCCGAGAGACAAGACGGGAGTTTTTTTTGGCGTGTTTGGTTGGTTGTTAGGGCAGATGGTTAGAAGTTTGGCTATTATGTCAAGATTGTATTCGTATTATAGGTAGAATCACTTGCAAGCATGCTGAGGATATCTGACCCGTTTTCCCATTTTTGGGAAACTCAAAGAAATGTTTGAACATGTATACCGGAACTCCAATGATGCAACGCTAAATTCAATGTTGGATTCACGCCCCACCTCTTGATCGATCAATCAATCAATCAATCCACTCTCGGTCTCTTGCTCTCCCTGCCCGTCTCGTCGCCGACCCTCTTTCTCTCCCCTAGTGGTTTCGCATTCGCGCCCGACGGGCCCTCGGTATTCCTGTCCCGATCACCACCCCTATATCCCGAATCCGAGCGAAATCGGTCATCCAGTCCATGATCATTGCCATCTCTCGACCTCCTGGGATCTCCAAAGTCTCCCCATCTTCCAGTATCCTCACTCTTCATGTCCTTGTACTTGGTGCCACCCTTCTTGCCTAACTTGGACAGATCCCGAATCTGCATGTACTCGGGCAGTGTCTCTCGATTTGTGGCATCCTCGAATCGTGCACCCATCAGATTCCTTCGATCTACCCCGAGTTCTTTCAGTTCCTCCTGGAAGAATGCACCCTTGTGAAAGTACTTCTGCATGAATTGCATCTGCCCGCGATCGCCCCTCTCCTCGTTCTGCTTGGCAAGGAACGCGTCGTCTTCAGCTTTGCGCTCGGCCTCTGAGAGGTTGCGCCGTCGTTCGAGTTCCGCATGAGCTGCTTCTGCCTCTTCGATGGCGGCACGTTCGCGCTTTATCCGCTTCAGCTCACGCAGTTTCCAGGCCGCGTACTCGGCCTCGGGATTCACACCGTCTGTATCATCGATGGCGTTCATGTCCGATTCTTCGACATCATCGTCCCAGTCTTTCTTCCCTGTCAGCTTCGCCTGTGCGCGTTGTATGATTTGTTCCTGAACCAGAGATTTCGCTTGTTCTTGCCGCCGTGCCTCTTCTTCTGCCGCAATCTCTTCTGCCGATTTCACAGGCGCGGCGCCTTTATTCCGATCGCCCTTCTTCACGAACACCGGCCGAAGCAGCTTCCGCGGCGCTTCCTCCTCGCTGCTCTCTTCTTCACTCTCTTCCTCGCTGCCACTCTCACTTCCGCTCTCGCTCTCGCTCCCTGCCTTTACATCCTCATCCTCATCCTCGCTCTCTGTTTCAAACTCGTCCTCGATTTGTTTCCTTTCGGCTTCCGATTTCTGTCGAGCAGCGAGGTTCGCCTTGAGCGCTGCTTTAGGGAACGAGGAGGCGAGTGGTGCAGGTTTGGGTTTCGTGTAGGGCTTTGGTTTGGTTTCTTCTTCAGACTCGGATTCGGATGCGCTGGAGGGCTCTTCGACTTCGGCGGCGGAGGGCTTGCCCACGAAATGTCGCGTTCGAATGGGCTGCGCGGTGAGCTTTTTGGGTTTGGTGGGTGGCATTGTGAGGGCTGTGAGGTTATCGTGGAGATGGAGGAGTTAGGTTTGACAAACATCGAAAGCTCGAGTTGCGACGCCGGGGTTTGGCCGCTAGCGCCTGGTTGCGTTCTACACAGTAAGGCTGAAACGGCACGTGCCCTGGCGTTCACGGCCCTGGCGTAAAGCACGAACGCGAGTAAGAAGGGTAAAAGAATGCGGTGAAAAAATCTTCATTCACTGAGAAGTCAAGGACAGGGCTGAATTAGGGAATTGGTCACTAACCATCCTGCAGCATGGAATACACTTTTTGATCCGGCCGTTAACAACCCCCAGCGACTCGGAGTCCCTTACCTTGCATTTGGTCGATTGTAGTCCCAGGGCATTTCGTTAGCAGCTGCCAGCCACGCCATTTAATGGGCTATTGTTACTTAGGCTGAGCTGAGAGAGGACAGGAGAATACGAGTTCAATGCTTGTCAGCTGCCACTATCCCCTTTTGCAGTTGCACAAGCACGCGAACGTTTCCACTAACCGAACAAAAGGCCTGTTCAACATGAGTGATAATCCATGTAAAGACAAAGTACGTAGCCCCTTATCCAAAGGTTACCCAGTAACCACGCTCCAGATCTCACAGTGCGCCTTATTCCTCCTCGTAGAATCATGTAGAATTCAATCACTCAAATATTCCCATCTTTACCCACTACACACCTTCTGCCGCCATCTCAGCCTTCTCCACCTTCTGCTCCGGCTCCTGGCCACCCAATGGCTTCTTTGCATCGTAACCAACCTGGGTTACAATACCCAAGCCCTTGGTCCGCCCCTCCCTGAATAAGATTCGGTCACCAACGGTCATATATTCAGGCCGTTGGACAAACCTGAACGCTACTAACGCCCGATCTCCAGTACGTATATAGCTCCTATCGATGTCGATGATGGCACACGTCTGGCTGACAGGGCCAACGTGCAACATGGCCTGGTACTTGATCTTGATGGTGGTAGCGTGGGAGAGGATAAGAACCTCTGCGACAAACTCACGGTAGACCTTGGGTTGCGGAATGAGGCCGGTCGCCGGGTCGGGCTTATCAGCCTTGTGCAAAACAACCATGCCTTTCCGTACATCTTTTCGCCGCACATTCCGCAGAGCCAGGCTTGCGCTCTGACCTGCGGAGCATCCCGGTACTTGTATGCGTTTCCGCTCGATGGTACGCACTTTGGTCGTAGTGAATTGACCAAGAGAGTCCGGGCCGATGAGAATAGTGTCGCCGGTATGAACGGCTCCTGATTTCACCACACCGGATACCACAGTGCCAACGAAGGGAACGGAGAATGTGTCATTTACGTGGAACTCGAGTGGCGCTGAAGAATCGTAGTTGCCGTGGTGTGGTAGAATGTTCAGAAACGTACGGACGAGGTCGAGGTTAGTCCCTGTTACGTTAGAGACTTGGAAAATAGGACATATGCGACGTGAGACGAATTGAGTCTGACTCGATTAGTGAAAGAATTTGGCATGCTGAAAGTGAGTACTTACAGCGGTGTTGATACATTCCTCCTTGTTCTTGATGAAGATGGGAATTTTTTGGGCACCGGGACTTTTGAGAATCTTGGTCAACTGAGTGATGGTCTGCTCGAGAATCTGAGGCGGGCAAATGTCAATCTTGGTGATGATCACCATGATGGGGACATTGAGCGCGCACGCGATGCCGAGATGCTCTCTGCTCATGCCAATCAAGCCATTGTTCGCAGCCACCATCAAGAGACAGTAGTTCGGCTCGGAGCTCAATAGACCGAACACGGTAGTCCGAAGGTACCTCTCGTGTCCTGCCAGATCCGTGAAGCTAATGACTTTCGCAGAACGTCGACCAATCTCCTCCCAAGTCAGTTTCCGACCGGCAACATTCGAGACGACGATTTCTCCCTTGCTATCGAAGCCCATGATCTCCATGCCCACGGAGCTGGTTCGTCCACTCTCAATTTCATGTTTGTGGCGGAAGAGGTTGACACGAGCTTTGCCCCGGCCGTCATCGAGGCCGCCCTTGACAAGCACACCGAGCATGGTGCTCTTCCCTGCATCGACTGTCCAAGTCAGTACTTCATTCTCTTCCAAGGAGGTAGGTATAACTCACCATTCCCAACAACAGCTATCCGCGTCTCAATAACATCGTCCACGCTCTCCGGCCTCTTCCTCAATATCAATTTCCCGCTCGCCCCCTTGTCCTTGGCTAATGAGCCCATCTCAATTCCGTCCCCCTCCACACCAACATTCCTCGTCATGAGCAACTTGACATCCGCCTTCAAGTGTTCACAGGTCTCTTTCAGCCGCGCGAGGGCAGTTTCCCACTGTTCCTTCGTGAATTCCATTGATTCTCCATTATCCTCCAGTCCAAGGTCAAAGAGAGCTTCGCTGTGTCCCTCGTCCAACCGAGCCTGTATGATGTCTTTGAGAGCTGCAACGTTCGCTTCGGCAGGGTCGAGGAACAGCGTTTTCAGGCGTACATGCGGGGCTATATCGTCGGAGAGGCCTAGCTGGTCGAGAATATCGAGCTCGTCGTGCTCTTCAAGGACGACTGGGGCCTGTGTCTGGCCTGCTGGACGGCGGAGTGCCTGTTTTTTCTGGACATAGTTCGCGAACTCGCTGAGCGCCTGATCCAAACATCAGTATCCACACTGCGCATGCACATGTACGAGAGTGCGCACCGACTCGCCCTTCCGTCGCTCGACGGGGTTCTGCTTCCCAGCGTATCGTGAGGTCATGGTTGTAGCTAGCTGTTGGTCGCGGGGCTCAGGTCCCTATTCGTAAAGTCCGTAAGTGTTGCCGTGGTTTAATGAGGCGTGTTTGTAGTGATAACGAGTGCTGCTGTTCCATTGGGTCGTGATGAATACCGGATGATAATGGATGAATTGTCCTCAGGAGCTCTGGTGGAGGTGTTGGCCTTTAGCTGGCAGCGTTATCGATGGCGAGTCATAGTTGCGCACCCTGGTCCTATGACGCCGAGACGGCGGAAACGCGACTCATACTTCACTCTTGACTCACAACACGAACATGTCCATCATAGGCTGGGTATGAGTAAAACCGGTACTAATAGTGTTTGGTCATGTTTCAATCAAGGGCGGCATGTACAAAAAGTAAAGATATGAGCTCGTATTTACACCATATATGCCACGAAGCGACAGCCAGTGATCGGCAAACAGCAAACAAGGGCGCAAATACGAATAGGGCTCGACAGTAAATTGTATTTGTACATAAGATCATTGGCTAAAAACATTCTATAGGTCATCATTCTCCCGATCTGACATTCTGGAAGAGTCACATCCCAAAACCTTCCCCTCATGACACCGTTACCTCTCGCTCGCTGCAGTACTTGGACACCTCTTTCTGCAGTGTTTCCCGCTGGTGGTTCGCATTATCCATGATATCGCTGACCCCGTTGATGTTACCGCAGTAAGTTGCAGTGTCGACCATTTGCGCGAGCACGGCTTGCAATTGATTTGGTAGCCACTATAGCGCATTAGCTTCCGAAGGATCATTTCAGGTGGTGAGGTACTACTTACTGTGACAATGGGGCTTCCGCCAGTTGCAGTGGGGTGCTTCGTCTGCTTCAAAATGTACTCCCTTGTGAAGCACCAATGCCGCCAGCGGAAGTCGCGAACTTGGTCGAGCGCTTGAAGATACAGTGCAGCCGAGACCGAGTCGCCGATGGCAAAGTCCTTCAAGGCAGACTGTTCAGCACTATCGCGAACAGCTTCAAGGAACTCGCGATGGTTGCCGGGCCGGTATTGTCGGAAGTCCTTTAGAATTTCTGTGAGTGGCGTCTCGGGCATCTTGATTTGGAGGAGATTGTCGCAGAGAGGAATCTAAATGGATTAGCGCAAGTGATGGGGGATGCAAACTAGATTTACCATGCTATCGTTGGCCCCTGACTCTCCTCGGAAGGACATTGGTTCTTCGCTCACACCTTCGTAGACTACGCCGTTTGGAAACATAGACTGTGATGTGATACCGAAGATGAATGTGCGGAAAGTAGTGTATCCTGCAGGCTTGCTGCGATTCCACATGGCTGGCTCGGGTGTCAGTGAACAGCTAATCATTTGCTGGAGTCGACTCACTGTTCATCACTGCGTTCACGTTCCTCAGTGCGCCAACCAATGTCCGCAACCCATCATTAAACATCTCCCGCTCCTTTGCGATACTGCCTTGAAGCATATCCACAGTGCCTTGCACCAAGGCACCAGACTGCTTCACCATTGCAATGTGCACTAGCACAAAGCCAGCCTCCGACGACGATGGGTCAAGACCATGCTCGAAAGCACGTATGAGACGAAGGTTATCGTACTCTAGACCTTTCTCAGGCACCTCTAAGCGATAGTTGAAGAGCGCATACGACCCGGCGTACTCCATGAAAGGCTTGAAACCGACACTGACGCGCGTTCACGTGATCAGCACAATGTAAGACAACATTCAGCAACATTTGAAGGAAGATGGAGGAGAATTGAGGCAATGCATGATCAAAAGAGATGCGACTTACATCTCAGCAACCTTGACTATTGGCAGTGCAATGCTGCTAGGCAGTGATTGCCGTCCCAGTCCATAGGGCTCACCATTCAAGAACCGTTCATGGCAGGGTTCGAGGAGGTAAGCTGAGGCAATGAAAGAGTAGTCGCGATAGAGAGCGTTCATGACGACGAGGTCATGGCGATATTTCTCAACCTCGGACGACAGATCAGTGAGCTCTTTGAGGACAGTGTCGCCAAAGGTGAAGTTGGCCAAGAGACCCGGAGTTCCATCGAGCTTCTTGACTGGCATACGTTGGAGGAGTGATTCGACAGCGGCGAACTCAGCTGGCAGTTCAATGATGGGCTCTTGTCTGGGTAGGAAGCCTCTCGTCGTCGAGACCATGAAGGAAGGGATCGAGTGGTCATCGGGACATGTGTCCCCTAAGACGGGAAAATCGAAAGTAGAAGTCGACATGACCAAGATTGATATATATGAAGTGGATTCGGGAAAGTATACTCGAAAGCCAAGAGCGGGTTCTTGTGGTGGATGTGAAAGGAGAAGTGAAAACCTCATGGGCCGCTCAGAATGTGCTTATATGGTGAGGCCGGAATGCTACCGGCCTCTGAAGCGTATCAATTCCGGCCTCGCCCACAATGCGCCCGAACCAAATTCGGGAACTGTACGTAATAACTAGATCATTCTTCCAAGTCCCGTGGTCATTGTCCGAAGGTTTCCTGCAATGCCCGGCCTGTCTTCATCGACTCCCCGCCTTTAGACTTGATGCCGTATGTTCCACCTCATCGACGCCAAGACTCGAGACAAAGGGGTGTTGAGTGGCCATTGGCCTTATCATTGTTGGGCTAGACGAATTGGTGATGGATATTCCTGCTATTGTTTCTCCCATGTGTAGAGCTGTGTAGAGCTATGTAGAGTTGTATCTTGGCCCCGTAGCATGTCGTCGGATGCTCTTGCGGTCGTTGTTTGGCCGTTATCTATCATGTATCGCCGTGGTTTGTGGGGCGGTGAGCGCTGCTTCGACGTCTCGAGGCGATAACGTTTTCACGTTGCCCGTGGTATACTTATGTCATGAACTGGCATGGAACAAGAAACATGCTCGTGAAACAGATATGAGATGGAGGTTCCATGAAGATGCTTGATGAAAACGGAGCGTTGTTCCCTCCTGCAGGACTCGAAGTCACGCTAGAGATACAATAACAGCCAATCATGTCTCCAGCCCAACCCTTCCGCCAAAAAAGGGCCGCCTTCCCATAATTACAAGGGTCAGCAGCGATAAAAGTTGTACTCACGTGCTTATCAATAGTAGGGCTTCCTTATTATGCTGCCAAGAATGCCTAATTAATTCTATTGCAATCTAGGGCAAGGTAACGTAGTTTTTATATCCAAGGGCAATAATGAATACTTTTTTTACCTTTACTATGAGTGTTGTAGCCCTCTAGACGTGTCAGTAGCTGTAGGGAGCTTGTAAAATTAATAGAGTAATTTGGTCACGTGGGTACCACTTTATTGCTGCTGCCCCTTGTACTGTTCCACGGTTCTGCATCCTCAAAGAACAATATTCCAGGGAACAGGTACACTATCAACGCTCACCAAAACAGAATTTATCTATGGTTGTGACAAGTCAACAATACTGACTCACCCAACCTCAGCTGCGCCACTAATATCTGAGGTAAGAGTCATCTACTTCCCTTCGCAACTACTTTCATTTCCTTCCATCTTCATGCCACTGCATTCCACTTCGTCCTCGTCTAGTTTCCACCGTCTGTGATCATTTTCGTTGGATACAGACCTTCTCTTCACTCGCACCTACTGCAGGCGGTCGTGAATACCACGCCCAAGTACCATCTGAAGAGGCATAATGGAAGAGCCCATCGAATCCTCGGTCGACACCACACTCTATCCCAAGATAACCAACCATATCAAAGAAGTCGTCAAGCGCCTGTCGTACAAACTCGGCAACCCTTTCGACCTGCCAGAAAACATCCCCATAGTTGGCACCGTGAAACTGCACGGCACCCATGCAGACATCCTCGTATACAGCGACAAGACAATCGTCTTCCAGTCCCGCAACAAAAGCAACCTCCTCACAACCTCTGACAACCAAGGTTTCGCCACCTCGATGACCTCCAAATCCAGCACCATTCTCAGCCTCAGATCCCAGTATCTCGACCGGTGGCGTCTGCACAATCCCAACTCGGAACTGGACAAGACACAGCCAGTAGTAATTGCAGGGGAATGGATCGGTTCCAAAATCCAAAAGGATGTCGCCCTTTGTCAACTCTCCAAGCGCTTCGTCATCATCTCTGTCAAGATAAACGGGTCCTGGGTTCTTGACAGCGAGTACGCTGGGATCGAGGCGCCCGAAGATGACATCTACAACATCTCAAGAGGCGGGCTGTACAGTTCATTGCTGTACCCACTGGACCCCGAGGGCACGTCTGAGAATATAGAACCCATGGCCGAGAGCGTCGCAGACAACTGCCCATTCGCGGAGTCCTTTGGTGTGACGGGCGCAGGCGAGGGTATAGTGTGGAAGCTCATCCCGTACCACTCGGATCCCGATCTATGGTTCAAGACCAAAGGCGGGAGATTCAAACCAAACTTCACGCCTGCGCCTAAAAAGCCCGCACAAGGAATTCTAGAGAAGAGAAAGGCGGCTGCAAAGCTGGCAAAAGCGTGGTGTTATGGATATAGACTACGTCAGGGCTGGGAGTACCTGGCGGAGAAGCACATAGAGCGGAGTCTAAAGGGCATTGGCGCGTTTATAAAGTGGATGCAGAACGATATTCTGCTTGAAGAGGAGGGATATATCGACGAACACGGAGTCGATAAGCAGATGCTGAAGACGGAGATTGTGAAGATTGCTAAGTCGTGGTTTCTGGAGCAACTTAAGGAGAAGAAACCTACACAATATGATATATAGAAAAGTAGGTATTGATTTAGCTCTGCCTCTTTGCAGTAGTTTAGATATAACGGCACTATACGATTCAGAGTTGTTACAATCCAGAATCGTAAACAGTACTTATAATACAGCTGCGCGTAACCTATAGCAGATTCACATAAGCTTTTAATTTTAACGCTTGATGTTCTTATCTTTTATGCTTAATATTCTCATCTTTAATGTTCAATATGCTTATCTTTAATGTTGAAAACCCTCATCTGTAATGTTTAATATACTTTGCTAGTTGGTTTAACTCGCTTATACAAAGGTAGCTTCTGTATACAGCTAACGACATGGCAGGCAAATTGTAAGTACACTACACAGAGCCCTTAGTAAGCCTCCTGATAGGCCTTTTAATAGGTACTCTACGTACTAATCTAACTTGGGTTGACCAGGTTGGGGACGAGGAGTAGATGATTGTTGCCAGTGTCTGCCTCTCAAAACGCCCACAGGAGCAAAGTAAAAAGATGCACACAGTGTCTCCCTCCAGCCATGTTACTATTATAACATTGCTAAGATTACGCTACCGTCTACTCCTCTCCATCCCCCTCGCCCTCCTCCCCATCCGGCTTCATCAATCTCACGGGACTCTGTCCCATATCGTACGACGTACTACAACTCGCATACGGCAACATCAACTCGAACCTCGACGGCACGACCACGCCCTTGACCGGCTCGAGCAGAAACGACTCGAGCTCTTTCCAACTCCTCTCCCACATGGCATCTCTACTCGGGTCCACGAGCACAACATACAGATGCCGCAGACTCTGCATGCCGGCCAGGATTGACCATGCACGCGCCCAATTCGACGTATCTTCGGGATAGGCGAGGTGCTTGGACGGGCCGCGACGGAGGTAGGGCAGCGCACGGATGCCCCAGCGGAGGCGGAGGATGCGGATTGTCTTGATTCGGGGCGAAGGGAGACGGGATGGGAGGTAGAGGAGGTGTGTTATGTGGAGCAGGGAGAAGGCGTTCTGGGTGTAGAGGTATGGGATGGTCTCGGTGTACCTGTTGGGTGCGCATCTATCAATCACTGCCGTCCCTGTTCGGGAAGGGAGAAGACTCACATCCTCCGACAGACCCTCAGAATGTCTACACACTCACTCGCCAATCTCCTCCTCCCTTCTCTCCCACCACCAACGAGCACCTTGCACGTGCACTCCCTGCTGCTCCCTCCCACCACCACTACTACATCATCCCCTCGCGTCTCTGCATCGCAACAGACGAAATGCCCAAACCTCTTCTTTGCGCCCATGGTCAGATGCACCGTCTCGCCACCCCCAAACACATATCCATACACCTCCCTCCTGACCTCCAAGGGCAATCGCGCAAAGAACATGCTCTGCCCCTGTCCCTGCGTCGTCGTCGTCGTCTTCGTCGTCGTCGTCGTCGTCCCCAGTAGTTCCTCGTCCATCTCTTCCGTGATGGAGATTGTGCTTTTGCGACGATACACCGAGCCATGATTCGGTTCCGCATGCTTCATGACCCGCGACGTGAACAGCGAGTATGTGCGATGCTGTCTCTTCTTCTCGCCACCCTCCCCAGCCGCCGCCGACGACGACGACGACGACGACGCATTCGTGATATCGGACGGGGCCCAGCGCATCCTCGGAAGGCAATTGAGCAATTTGCCTTTCATCGGAGCAGCCTACGACGGGATGGATTTAAATGAGCGGCATGCGCGAACACGGGAGAGAACGAAGAAAGAGCCGAGGTGGCGTGTATTACTGTAAGTACGAGGTACATATGCGCCTTTATCGTTTCCCCATCGATGGTGACAAGGCCGCCCGCGGGGGAATACATAGGCAGGAGATCGACACACCTACGCATAGATGGTCTGTGCGCGAGCTTGACGGGTGCTTGTTGCGTTTACAACAAGGTTAATATTTAAAGCTTGGGGTGGTGGGTGGCTGTGTCGAGGACCATTTGTTTTTATTACCGCCGGGGAAAGAAGGTTACTCCGTATGTAATTATGTATGTACAGTACTCAGTGTTGTCCACAAAACGTGTGCGATGCTGATGGGTTTGGTTCTTATATTAATTATTATAATAACTCAACAGCGTGCCATGTGCAGTTAGTTCTTATTAGTGGTGGTGTACATACATACATACATACGTACTCTCTGTATTATTATCATGTGACTCCTTCTTCCCCTTCCAATGTTGGATATGTACTTGGCAATAAATGGGACTGACATGAACTTCTTTGCGCCCGTTTCCCATTCATGCTGGATGATGATGATGATGATGATGATGATGATGATGATGATGATGATAATATCGAATGATTCTGTGGAAGACGCTGCCGAAAAAAATCAACATAGATGTAATTACATACAGTAATTAACTAGCAAGTCTTGATTGAGAGGGGAACACCGGCGGGCAAAAAAAGGACAATTCCCATCAGAGCGGTAACGGGCCCGCGGCCAAAGGATCTGTGCGGTTGGTTGCTATGTACATAATTGGGTCGGATTCGGCCCGGGCGCGTTCCTCCGATGATCTAGATATGTATGTACAAAGTATGTCTTGAACGGCAGTGCTTCCAGGGGATCTTGTAAGAAAAGGAGCTAGAAATGCCCACTGATATTAGAAACATGTGTTTGTAAGTCATATTTCGACTGGGATTCACTATTCTCTCTGGCCATGTCACCATGTGCCATGCATGCATGCCGTGGTTGTTACAATATTGATAGTTTTCTTGTAAATACATTGATACTTGCAATATATTGTATTTAACATCGTTTTCCGTCCTCATGTACGATGCAATCTTTTCCCATCATGCTTTATCCATCATCTCTACAGCCCAAAGCAACTGGCATAATACGTGACAGTTGCCGGCCAGTCCGAGAACATGGCCCTGATCTTGACCTTTTGAGCGAGGACGTCCAACACAGTATACATATCCCCATCGTTGTTGATCACCGACGAGACGTACTGATAATAGTAGTCTCCGCCCTTGTTCAACCACCCCGAGCGCTCGAAGCTCCATCCAACAATGTCCATGCCGGCCTTGCCAACAGCAATGGCGTACTCGGAGGGCACGATCTGGCCCGCTCCGTCCACCTTGGTGAGGGCGAAGAAGGCAGGGGCCATGATCTTGACACCTCGCTTAGCTAGCCCAGGGATGGATGCCGTGGCATTAGCATAGCCCTCGGGTGTATCGACGCGCTCGTCAAGGTACACGGCTTGTTTTGCGAAGTTGGGTTCGTTGTCGATCCAGTAGAAGATATCATCTGGCAAGAAAGACTGCGCAAACACACGGCTTGGGTGGATGTTTGCCTTCTTGAAGGCATCGATCATATCCTGCGCATACTGCTCTTGGGTGTACCCGAGATAAGGCATCTCGACCTCGGGCGTCTTGAGTTCTGCGGTGAACTTGAGACGCCAGCTGTCGACAAGCGCAATGTACTTGTTGAGCGTCATGACGGTGCCGCAAGTCGAGTACAAATTAGTGCGGAAGTAAGGGGTGCCGGCCATGTATTCATGCACCGTGGTCGCGTTGGGATTGAAGCCGTCCATCTTGCCGCAGAGTGACTCGAACTCGCTCTCGGTGAAGTCGGAAGTACAGCATTTTGCCGCAGCAGGCACACCGTCTTTGGCGGGCGTGAAAGGCGTGGTGCACTTGTGTGCCAAATCGGTGCGGTTCAGCACGTTGGTTGTGGTGTGGAGATCGCATTGCGAGTGACGACACACGAGCTTCTTGTCCTTTGTGAAGGCAACGTCGCATTCAATGACACCGGCGCCCTCTCTTCGGGCAGCGTGGTACGATTGCAATGTATGCTCGGGGAACTGCAATGGCGCGCCACGATGGGCGAAGACGAAATCAGAGACCTTGAAAGGACCCTCGGAGCAACTCTGCATCTTCTTCTTCAGCGGACCCTCGTCCATGTTGTCCACAAGGTAGTAAGGCCGTGGTCCAATCTGAACATTGAAGCTCTTGGTGGGGTAGCCATCCTTGTTGATAACGGCGGCAGAAGCAAGGCCGAGCAGCAGCGCTGAGGTAAGAAGAAGGTACTGCATTTTTCTTTTCAATCAATTGAAGGATCCGGCAATGAGTGTGAAAGGAGGGCCACAGCGTCTATTGGATTCAGGGCCGGGAACCTGTGAATTGGGAAACTGGAAAGAATCGTTCCTAGGGCCTTTGAGCTTCTTATTTATCTGAGCCAACAGCGCGTGGGAGCTCTGCATGTTCCTGATAGTTCCCCAAAGCTGTAGCCAGGGAAGCTCCGTATCTCATGCACGTGGAGAGCTATCCCGGTAGGAAGCCCTTGGGACATGCACCAAGTTGACGTCCAACAGGGGTGCTGCTGTGGTCATGGTGTATGTATCGAGTAAGATGCGGTTAGATTGCCAAGGTGCCGAGTGCACGTTGTCGAATTGAACAACCTTCTATGGTCCGAAGCACAGTCCAAGATGTAATAAGCGGATGAGGATTTTACTAATACGAACCTGGGATGTGCATCTCGGAATACGGGTTACTGGAAACGATGCATCATTTTTAGTGAATGGATTCTTGGCGAATCGCTTTTGACACCCGCCAGGTCGACTGCAGGTACGAACTGAGCTTGCTCATTATCAATAAGCTCTAGGACATCCGAAAGACGGAAAATTACACTTGCGCACTTGGTATGTATGGTTGAAACTTCAAATCCGACATGTTTCCGGAAACGAAATGAGCTGGGCCGATAGATGGATATGCCAAGGTTGATTCTACGCCGCCGTTGGCTGTTGCTATACTACCCTCAGATAAGCCTCACCCGGAGCATGTGAGTTTTCTGGCGGTTGAGACCACAGGGGGAGCTAAATCACCTCTAGACGACATGAGTGGAAAGATTGGGATGAAAAATATTGCATCGCTGATGAGGCATGCTCTACATGTGCTGTCGTTGGTGGTCCATGTTGTCGATGACACATGACTAATCAATATTCAAGCAGGAACGCCTAGACTAGACCGGACTAGATCTGTCGACCACATCCGCGATCCGCCGTCACGACAGCCTTTGCTGCTGACAATACCACGACATGTCCACGGTATCTTTTGATGATGATGATGATGATGAGGTGGCGAGACCACGTCAATCCCCCAGTTACCAAGGAGAAGACACGAGTGTAACGACAAAGTTAGAAATCTATGCATGGTACTCGTATGCTATCGCTGCTGAAGTGTTCGCTGTGGTTGCAGTTGGTAAGCAGAGATGGCAATCAATCTTGATGGGGTTCCCCCCTTGCGGAATGTAGCTGATGATTTTTTTTACAGGTGCATTTGTACCCGTACTACTCGAACAGCTTGCCCGAGAGCGAGGCACTTTCTTCTCTGATAGGACGAAGCCATGTGTCGACCACCCATCCGGATCAGGAAGCACAGGCGATTCGACGCGTTTTATGGCGGTCCGAGCAGAAAATGTTCAAAAGGAACAATGTGTGATTACATTCTTAGGTTCCGATGTCACGACTGCTTCGTTTGCAATGTACACTGTGTCGGCTGCCGTCGTCGTGCAGGCTATCACGCTCATTTGCGTGAGTTCATTCGCTGATTACGGTAAGTACCCTCTACATATCATGTCTAAAGACTGGAGAGAGAGAGAGAGAGAGAGAGAGAGAGTACTTACGAACATATTTAGGCCCTTGGCGTAAAAAGATGCTTTTGGCTTTTGCATATACTGGCTCGGTCGTTAGCGCGCTCTTCATCTTCGTTACACCAACTGTCTTCTACCTCGCGCCCTTGCTCGTCATCATCGGCGTCACGTGTCTGGGTTGCTCTTTCACACTCCTGAACGCCTTTCTTCCACTGCTAGTATCAAACTATCCAGATGACAGAATAGACGACACATCATCAGACTTCGAGCTTGAAGCTCTCAATCCCGAATCGAGCACCGCCACGCATCGCTCCGATCCCGAGAAACTCACTCGAGATCTCGAGCGTTCCGCCAAACTCTCCTCGACCGGTCTTGGACTAGGTTACATCGCAGCCGTGACAGCGGAGATACTCGCCATTGGCATCATCGTCTTCTTCAACAAGACCAACCTGGCACCAAACAGTCCCAGTCTCCCGATCCGTACTATTCTGCTCTTTGTCGGTATTTGGTGGGCATTGTTTTCAATTCCTACCATTCTCCATCTACGACCCCGTCCCGGACCTCCCCTCCCCACGCAATCGAAGAGTGTCAACCGCAAGAGGAGCGCATTTCTGTTCTACACGACGTTTTCCCTATCCTCGTCGTGGACCACCTTCAAGCGCGCTATCCGTCTCCGCCAAGTCACCACCTTCCTGATAGCCTGGTTTCTCCTCAGCGACTCCATAGCCACAATCACAGGCACGGCCGTGCTCTTTGCCCGCACGGAATTGCAAATGGGCACCATAGCCGTCGCTCTGCTTTCCATGACCAGCATATTTGCCGGCATCTTGGGCGCTTTCTTCTGGCCGCGCATCGCGGCCGCCTTCCATCTTCCCCCAAAGAGTATCCTCCTGGCTTGCTCACTGCTCATGGAATGCGTGCCGCTGTATGGTCTCCTCGGCTACATCCCCTTCCTTCAACGTCATCGCGTCGGCGGTCTCCAGCAGCCCTGGGAGATCTATCCATTGGGAGCTATCCACGGCTTCATCATGGGCGGCATTGGTAGCTATACCAGAGCAGTGTACGCTCCACTGATTCCAGAGGGGAGCGAAGCGGCCTTCTTTGCCCTCTATGCAGTCACGGATAAAGGGAGCAGCGCTCTCGGACCGGGGCTTGTGGGGTATATCGTTGACAGGGCGGGCACGATTCGACCGGCCTTTATATTCTTGGCCGTCCTAGCAATCTTACCGGGACCGCTTCTATGCATGTTGGACGTAGAAAAGGGGAGAGATGACGCGAGTAGAATGGCGAGGAGCTGCAAGGGCGTCGAGCAGGAGGAAGAAGAGGACGAATAATCAAGACTATGGAATATTCCACAATGCATGTATGCTTTAACGCGTCAAGTTCCGATACTGCACGTCACAAATCTGTCATGCATGATGGATGACCACATTACATGTCCGATAAGATTGATAAGTGTCATCTTTGACAGATGGAAGAGAAATATGTAAAAGGATTGTAGTCATATCCGCCTTCAGACGTACATGCCATCCTATGAATCCAGCAAGTAACCCATCATGCTCGCCAACAGCCCCAGACGCGTCGAAGCGTCGAAGCCATACCAGGCCAAGCGTTTCAAAGGGAGACTCCAGCGCCATGCCCATATATGTCAACCCGTATGGAAGTAAGAACCGTATTCACTTTCACATATCCACGTCATGTCCTTGTCGCGCTTTCTCTATTCCCACCCATTGGCTCCTGCCCATTCCTGCCCGCCCCATCCAGCGTGCTCCAAAGGACGGACTCGAAACTTGGTTCCCTTCTCGACCTTTGGCGGACACCATTCGTCGCTGAGACCTATGCTCCAGAAGCGCAGGCCATATCGACTACCACTCTCCTGACCCGGAGACATGGGCCGCTCATCCGGAACGATGCCTGATGTGGGTGTTGATGTATGGCCAAGGATCGTCCGGGGTGATACAAGTTCACTGTCTTCGCCACCTCTATCGTATACGGGAGACGTGGTCTCGAGCAGAAAGTCTGGGATGATGAGGCGGGTAGGCGAGGGGTGATGCAAGATTTGGGGTGGAGCCATCACATTCCAGGGTGTCGTCCCCTCCCGCTGGGCCAATTCTAAGAACTCCTCATAGCATATGCCATTCTGTTCAGTAGTCCAGCAAGCTGTCTCCTGATAGTGAATTTCCTCTTCCTCAACAGCCTTTCGGTATGCGGCCTCGTCTCGTTCGCGCCCCTGGGCAACTGCTGCCATCTGATAGCACAACTCCTCATCCTCGAAGGCTTTTCGGTGTGCGGCTTCGTCTCGGACGCGCTGTTCCTCACCTTTGGCAACGGCTGCAATGTGTGCGGCCTGTTCGCGCAAGTGCTCCGACAGTGCTGATACAGCAGGACCAGAAGCGCGCCTCGATGGCAGGGGAGGATATACATCACCATAGGTCTGGTTTCCGGGAAGAGCAAAGCCTTTACCAGTTTGACCAACATACCCAACATGTCCGTATTTGGGGGGCGGAGAGTGATAAGGGGCAACCTGAGTAGCGCGTTGGCCAAATCCAGCATCATCGGGGTAAATATCAGCCTCTGAGGGCATCGGACCTTGATCAGACCTCTTTGAGCGAGTGTGCACCCTAGATCTCGGCCTCCGACCTCGAGCCCTCGTCCCGGATCGATGGACCGAATTGGCGGTTGATGGGCGTCTGAGCTGAGTATCGGTGTTGCAGTATTGAGAGGGGAGCTGCGAGCCGATTGGTACGGTTGGACGATTATGATAACCACCGGGCTGTACCTGAGGGCTGGTACAATGGGTTGGTTGACCATTGAGGAGGGGAGTATTGTTTGGTAGGGTTGCGGCTTGCGTTGTGCGGAAGGCTGAGAGGTATCCTGCAGGTACAGCGGCCTCTTCTGAGACGTGGGATACGTGGGCCTGACGTTGCTTTATTCTGGAATGCCCGTTCATAGCTTTCGGGCCCTTTGGTATGTTCCCCATCCCGGAGAGACCATGGGTGATGCCTGTACGACGATTAGTATCAGTCCCAGCTACAAGGAAACGCCGAGAAGACTTACGATCATCAGAGACCGGCACATCTAATGCCCGAAGTTGGTTCACGAACTTGACACTATTCTCAGCTGTGGGGTTCTTGTCAAGTGGGGTAGTAGGTGGGCCCAGCTTCTCCCATTCAGTTTCCGTGAAACGAACGCCGTCCACATTTGATGTCTTCTTCAACGCTTCCGGCTTTGGCTGTGACATAGCCGTCTGATCGAAAAGAACAGATGATGCGTTGTGTGCTCTCATGTAAGATTGCAAGTTCTCAGCAAACTGCCCGTCGAGTTGCCAGTCACCACGAGGACTTAAAGAATCCAAGCGTTGACCTCCAGCCTTCCAGTCTCGTGGAGTTGGTACATCAGGTAGCGTTGAAGCGTCACCTGTGTGTGCGCTCAAATTATTCTGGGGTGTGCCAGCTACATATGTCTCTCCAAAGCGTTGAGTTTCCGGAAGTGGAGCAGGGATGGCTGTCAACGGAAACGGCTGACTGAATTGCCCAGGTGTTCCGAGGTTGAAAGGGCTGTCTTCTCTACCTGCACGATGCTGAATTGTCTTGCCGTGATCGGGCTTCGGGGGGCCTTTTGCTGTCGGTGGAATGAAGAGAGCAGTGAAATCCGGCATCATGGTCGGTTGGTCAGAGCCTTGGCGGAGATATTGGCTATTGACCGGCATACTGTCGACTAGAGAACCGAGCTCCGGTCTGGGAAGCTTCACGCCGTTCGACTGTATCGTTAGGTTTGGAATCTCTTCATGGGCCGACGCCTTCATGTGCAGATATTGGCTATTGGTCGGCACACCACCCGCGAAGGAACTGATGTTCTGTGGCGGGAGCTTCATAGCGCTCGATTGAAAGGTCGGGGCGGTGGGGTTAAAGGCAGATGCCTTTGGGTTGAACGAAGAGCTTCGTGTGCGATTCATTGTGGAGGAAGTCCCCATATATGGGTCGGGCTGTGAGAGATTGTGAGCAGATATACAAGCAAGTAAAGTCATTGACACCATAAGCGAGATCGTGATCAGCAATCTCACCGGGGCTTGGAGGAGACTCACACATTGAGATGCCGATGGCCAGTTGCTCACCGGAGATCCTAGTCGGGGCCACTCCATTGCGAGCGGCGTGAACGGATAGAAGGCCGTCGTAGACGTGGCGTTGTAGTCGTACAGTAGTTGGCGGAAGATGTAGAAGGAATCAGTGGTCGTGAGAGATGTTAAAATAGTAAGATAACCTTTGGGTCGATTGCTAAGCGGGCGCCGTGAAGGTGAAGGAGACGATCACATTTACCAGCGTTAGAGCTTCCTGGAGTAGAAGCTCGGGCCAAAGGTGAGAAAGCTCTAGCTGCGTCCAAAGAGAAGAAGCTTTACGTCGCCGTCTTTGAAACGGCTCCTTCACTCCTCTACGCCTCTTCACCGCCTCTTTGCCACGAACATAAAGCTCGACTGCAGACCAGAAAATGAACAAGGTCCGCGCAGTTGCGCTGATCTCCTGTACCAATCAGGAAAAGGCAGTATGTGCACTTACTTGCAACTTCTGCCATTGACAGGTTGTCGACACTCGAGAAGGTCTTTCACTTCGATTATCGGAAATTGTTGGAGAATTGGATTGACTGTACACGACACTTCCTGCGACGAAACAGAGAAAACGTCATGACTCCCATGTTCGATCACGACCATAGAGACCAGCAGTCGGTCTATATACCGCCGCCCAACCTGTATTTGACGCATCCAGCAACCATCCCAGTTCCCCACCCACAGCGATTTGCAACCGAATATAAACACGGACTCCGTTCTTCAACGTCTGGACATAACCACTGTTGTCCAATCTGTACACTACGGGTTGCAGAGGGTAAGATAGAGAGGGCTGAAAAGCGGTTTGATGGGTGAAGGCGGAGTGGACTATTCGTGGACCCACAGCGACGATGCTAAAATATATATACCGAAAGGAGAAAGCGAAAATGCGGAATACCGAGAGTAGAACGAGAGAAAACAGGTTGAGACCGATACTACCCAGGAGTTCATGAAACCATTGCGAATCTGGTGAGGAAGTCGTTTGATGATGATTTCAACCGACTGAGAGAGGATGTGGAGCATCTGTAGAGAGCGGAAAAGGTGACAAGGCAGTGGTATATTGAATCGGTGGGGTCTATGAGTTCCGTACAGAACTTGGCGTCTTTTATCAGCCCTTGGGAAGTTTTATTGACCATGAACGTGTGCGGACTGGGTCGATGGAATAAATTGACATGGCATACGTCCAAAGAAGAGACAATGAAAAGGTAGAACAGCAAGGAATTTACTACATGTTTTATACTCGCCGTCAGTTATGTTATGAGAAAAATGTACGAAACGAAAAAGTGCAAACCAGCTACGCAAAAACCGGTTCGAATCGTGAATGTTCGATAGCTTGAGGGTGATGATGAAGGTGACAACCGGTGAGGTGAGGTGGAGGAGTCGGAAGTCAAAGGCTAGCGCTACCGAGGATGCGCCGGCGCGTCATTTCACCTAGGTAACGCGCCTGACATTTCGACACTCTAACATTTCCATCTGTATCCGTCCCCACGCTTTACATCTACGTCACCTTCAAGATGGGTAAAAACACAGACAAACTCTACATCACACACTCGGAGTGGGCTTCGTCGGACGCATTCGGCAACTCACGCGGCGCAAACACGGGCGGACGACATAGTGCTAACGGCCTCTCGTCGACCTTCAAGCGCCTTCCTTTCAACTACTGCGCCGTCTCGCTGCAGCCCTTTACCGACCCCGTCTGCACTGCCTCAGGGACCATCTTCGACCTCACACATATCCTCACCTGGCTCTCAAAACACGAAAATACCAATCCCGTCGACGGCACACCACTCAAGCGCGCGGACCTAGTGACTCTCAATTACACCAAGAACGAGGATGGAGAGTATGTGGACCCGGTGACATACAAGGTGTTTACAGATAACACACATATCGTCGCGCTGGGGAATACGGGAAATGTGTATAGCTGGGATACCGTGGAGCGGTTGAACATCAAGGCGAAGAATTGGAAGGACTTGGTCAGTGAGGAGGAGTTTTCAAGAAAAGACATCATCACATTGCAGGATCCACAGAACATCGAGTCGAGAAACTTTGGGTCGTATAAGCATATCAAAGATGGCGAGACGCTTCTCCCTGACCAAGAAAGCAGCGTCAACACGGCGGCTCTGGGTAGTGCATCGAATCTTAAAATCATGAAGGCGAAAGAAGCGGTTGCGAAGGCTCGGGCAGAACGGGCAGCGAAAGCCCAAGGACACCAACCTTCGAAAGGCCTGATCACAGCAACGAAGAATGGGACAGCACCAAAGGGCAGCACACAGGTCACAAAGACAGCGTACAACGCTGCAGTCTACACATCCGGCAAGGCAGCCGCATCCTTCACGTCGACCGGCATAACGCCCCATACTTCGGGCGAACGCGCCCTTCTCTCAGACGAAGATTACATGCTGCGGCCCAAGCGGATAAAACAAAAAGGCTACGCACGAATTGTAACTAGTCTCGGCGATCTCAACATTGAACTGCTCCCCGAATTTGCGCCGCGTGCGGTATGGAACTTTGTCAAACTGGCACAGAAGGGATATTACAAAGACACGCTCTTCCACCGCAACGTCAAGGGCTTCATGCTCCAAGGTGGAGATCCAACAGGCACAGGAAGAGGAGGGGAGAGTATCTGGGGCAAGCCTTTCAACGACGAATTCGACGGCCCGGAGAAACACGACAAGAGGGGGATAATCAGCATGGCCAACAAGGGAAAGAACACCAACACGTCGCAGTTCTTCATCACATACCGCGCAGTCCCTCACCTCGACCGGAAACACACCATCTTCGCACGCGTAGTCGGCGGTCTGGACACGACACTCCGGGCTATGGAGTCTGCCGAAGTAGGGGAAAAGGACCGGCCAGTGGTGGACATGGAGATTCTCGATGTGGTTGTATTCGTCGACCCGTTCGAAGAGTGGCAAAAGGAACGCAAGAGCAAAGAGGACAAGGAGGCCGAAGCCGAGGAAATCAAAAAGGCCGGAGGTGCGGCGGATGAACGGACGACGTGGACAGGGAAGAGGATCAGGGCCGATGGCAAGGTGGAGAGTACAGGAGGGGAGAGTCTGGGTGTGAGCAAGTACTTGCGGCAAGCGCAGGCGGAGGCCAAGTTGGACGACGAGATTGTGGGCTTTGTGGATGAGGAGGAGCCCGAGCCGGTGAGGAAGAAGAACAAGGTCAGAGCTGGGGGGTTTGGAAATTTCGACGGGTGGTGAGAAGGTGAGGGGATGGTTGTAGATAGATATGTGGGTGATGAGACAACAACGTGCGGTCAGTAGAAAAAGCAAGATACCCGAATTATATTCACATTGCCTCGCGCACCAATGGTCATAATATATGAAGCTTGATTTACTTGCTGGAATCGTTTCTAATCAGGAAGCCTCGGCCGCGTCAATGCGGTCTAGAGAGACACCAGTCATTCGCCTTATATGATACAAATCCACTCGTACACACACACACACGCACGCACCAACCTCGTTATATCGAACAAATGCCACCATTGATCGTGCATCCAAACCGGTCCATGTGCCGATTGTTAAATCCAAAATCGGGTATATATGATAAAAGAAACATCCACCATGCATGCATCATCCTCCTCCAATGCTCGTATTAGTCGCTACCAGTAGATTCCAGAACCAGCATTCAGGGAATCGACAGGTCATATTGAGGCACACGCCAGTACAGCGAGTCCCAGTAGGGCGCCCGTGAGGCCGACGCTAGACCGTCGTCGTGGTGTCGAGGAGCCCGTGGCAACGACGTCGAAGGGGCTGCCGCCTCCTGAATCGGAATTTGACTTTTGGGAGCTGGTTGTTTGTGATGGTGTAGGGGACAGAGTCCATACGAATGAGGGCTGAACGGCTGCTGGTGTGCGCGTGGGCGCGGGTGTGGACGAGGGTTCTGGGTTTGCGACGGGGTTCGTGGCTGCTGTGCTGGTGGGTGTGCTTGAGCTTACTGCGCCCGCGGATTTTGACTGCACTTGCTTTGTGCTTGTGACTGCGGGTTTTATCGAAGATGTCGAAGAAGAAGAAGAAGAAGAAGAAGAAGTGGGTTTGCTGGTGCTCACGGTTCCAAGGGTAGTAACGCTGACGCCCTGGCACAAAACCGGTATGCCCTGTCCAAGAAGGAACACGCCCACGATGCTCGTCTCCGAGACGTCGTCTATAGAACACGACTTGTTGATCTCTTTTGATATCTCAGCCAAGCCGTTCACGCATTCTGCGCTACATCTTTGTTTACTGGCGTCGAAATCGGCAGCCACGCAACCACTGATGGCTTGATTGTAGACGACGGAGCATGCTGACGGGAGCGAGTCTATTCGGGGCACGAAGTCGGCCAGAGTGACGGAGGAAGTGGCGGTAACGGCGCGTACGGTGAGGGCGGCCATGAGGATGCGGAGGGTGGTGGAGGACATGTTGAGCGATAAGGGCGCGGGGTCGACGAAAGCGGGCGGGTGGAGTAGATCGGGCCCGTGGTGAGAGCGAGGGCTGTTGCACTTGTGAGTCGTGCAAGTGGGGAGGTGTGGAGGTGTAGAGGTGTGATAGTGGAGGTGTGGTCGTGGTCGTGGTGGTGTAGTAGTGGTGGTATGGTGTGGTGTGGCGGTGTGGTGCGACGGACGATGTTGGAAGGCAGGTGGTGTGTGGGTTGAGACGTGCGATGTTTGGGTTGGCAGCAAACACGAACTTTTTTGTCTTTCTTTTCCGCAAAGTGAATGGTGATGCAGAAGCTGATGCAGAAGCAGATGCAGATGCAGGGTATTTAATATATTGTGGTGAGAATGTCGATGCCGGATGCTCCGTGTGTGTGGCGCGATGAAGGAGGTTGAGGGGTTGTTGTGAATCTACCTACACAGTACACTGCAACGAGGGCAGTTTGCCTGGTTATATGTAAAGAAGGGAGGGTACGGGCACGAAGACTAGCTAGTAGTATGCTGCAAGGTGAGAATAAAGGGAATGAAGAGAATGAAGAAGGAAAGAAAAAAGAAGAACAATCAATGTGAGACGAAGAAAAAATCAAAGAGTGTGTGAAAGTAAAGGTTGGGCAAACGGTATTCCTGGCGCGCCGAGGTTGCAAGGGTTGAAGGTAGAAGTAATATATATATATGTTGAATGGGCTATCTCTGCACGTAGCAAGTAGATAGGATCTTGTAATATATCACAGTAAAAGCAAAACAGTGTAAAGATTTAAGTATATTTAGATTTGTGTATAATATATGTACAGAGGTAAGGTAAGGGGTAACTTCTAGTGCTAAGGCTGACTTAGCACTAGGTAGTTACGTAATTAGGTTACGTAATTAGGTCACATAATTATGCCCGTACAGAGTACAGATACTAGCAACTTTTTCTTTTTCTATAAAGTCCCCTTTACTTATACACCTTTTTTTACTAATACGTATAATCCCTATACGCCTATCTAATTAAATATTTAACTTATAGAAGTAATAATAGAAGTAATCCCTAATAGGATAGTTATACACTAGTATGCTAGATTGTACAGAAGTTATAAGGCTCTAAAACTCTTAGATCTATAGTATCTATAGTTCTAGGTTAGATTCCTAGGTAAATAAGAGTATCTGCAGCTTAGCAATCGCACTATTAGCTAGAATTATAAGGCTAGAAGTAATTAAGTAAGAGAGAAAGGCAGAAACCTCCTTTATATAGTAGCAAATATTATTATATAGAGTTATTTTCTATTTATTACCCCTCTTTTCTTCCCTTAGTTACTAGGTTGCTAGGATTACTGCCTGCAGGTAATAGAGATCTATTATAGGTAAATTAGAGTTATCTAATAGGCCTACTGCCTATATAAGAAGATATTTTTCCTCCTCTTCCTCCTTCTCTTCTCTACTAATAATACTCTACCTCTATAACTCCTCTAGGTTTGTACCCCTTTAATAGCGTGTGTGTCTCTGTGCAGAGTTTGCCGTATAGAGTTCCTTCCTATAGGGACTAACTTTTAATAGGCTTCCTAATAAACTTAACTTCTAACTTTCTATATAACTTCTACTTTAACTTCTTCTTTCTATATAATCTCTATATCCTTGTATAATTATCTACATAGCTCTCTAATAATCTAATGCTCCTAGAGGACAGGTTACTATCTTTAGTAGCCTTTAAGTTGTTAACATCCTAGGTAGCCGCATCTAGGTAACTATCCTAATAGGTTAGCCTACTAACTACGCGTTTATATAGGGGCTCTTAATTAATATAAGTCTTCCCTTCTATATAGAGTTAGATTAGGCTTATATAAAGTTAACTTATTATAGGATAAAGAGCGTGCAGTAGCTAACATGCCCTCTTAAGATATTATTTATAAGGGGCTAAGCTTAAGGAGCTTGTAGTCTAAAAAGAATACTTAAGATTTAATAAAGAGCGGAGTAACGCTCTAAGCTACAGAATATATATATACATGCTAAGTAAGCTTCTACCTAAGTCTAGATAATTATATCTCTGTCCTAAGCTCCTAAGGGAGTCTAGATAATTATATCTCTGTCCTAAGCTCCTAAGGGCCTGCAATCTATCTAATATGTAAATCTGAGTTATGCTTCTAAGGGCAGAGTCTAAGGGCTACTATAGCCTTGCCTATTATATTTCCCCTCCCCCTCGCCTGGCTTCTAAGTCTCTAAGACCTCTAGTATAGGGTCCTCTAGGCAAACTCTCCTCTAGAGAAGTTTTAACAAAGTCTGTTCCTTTAAGCCTTAATGCAATATTCTTCTTAGATACTCTATCTATAGCCTTATTCTTATATATATAGAATTTATCTTACTTAGAGTAGGTTCCTAGTTATTCTAAACCTTTTATGTAACTTCTAAACTTACTAACAGCCGTAAATTATTATACAGCCTTAGTAATCTATCTCTATATTAAACAGCAGTTAGGAGTCTCTAAGAATAGTCCTCTTAGCTCTCTACCTTAGAACCGCATTTCTTTAATTAAGAGAGTCTTTTCTAGGTGTTTCTATCCGTCTAAGTTGTTACCCTAGTACAGCTTTTCTCTACAACCTTATCTAACTATCCTAACTTCTCTTAGCTTCTAATTTAATACTAGTAATTCTATTCTTACTTAATAAGGCTTAAACCTCTAACTTCTAACTTATAAATAATTACCTTAGGTAACGTAACTAAATAATGTGTAGTATGCAGAGTTAATTCCTTTATTATAAGCCTCTCTTACTTATCCTTAGCTAGAGTTGCGTAATTTTGCTAGCGCTAATAGTTTGTTTATATCTTACACTTCTTGCACTCTTTTTTTCTTCCTCCTCCTTAACCTTAACTTTTCTTCTGCTTCTACTGCTTAGTTATTAACCTTTTACCTTCTCTTCCGCCTCTTACCTACTTAACTTGTTTATCTACTAACTATCCGCCTTCTTACTATTCTTTACTCCTAATCTAATCTCTTTATTCCCTTAGTTTTACTGTCTCTAAAGTTATCTAAGTCGCTTGCAATAGCTTAAGCACCTAGTTTTAGCTATCCTTCCTCTTCTAAGAGAAAGGCCCCTGCAACTACTCCTTGCTTTACCTGCTCCTACGCAACTAAGCATGCTGTGTAGTCTAATCCCTAGACTCTAGTTTATATAGTAAAAGCTACTCTAAAGTCTACTAAGAAGAAGAAGAAGTTAGGTCTATTTAGCACCCTTAAGAAGTATAATGCTCTATTCCTAGCCTCGCCTATCTACCCCTCCCTAATAAAGCCTCTTAATCTCTCTAGCAGCTGCAAGTCTAAGTCTAGTTAGTTGTTTACTGTCCTCTTACCCTCCTAACCTTCTCTATCTATCGTGCCTTAGAGCGACACTACTAGTAAAGGCTATACCTATAAGGCTTAAGACGCTAAGTCTAATAACAGCCTTAATACTATTACTATTATAAGTAATTCTAAGATAACTCCTATTAAGGATCTTTGCTAATATATTTAGAGTTGTGTTTGCTCTGCCTACGCCGCTTACTCTGCCTCTACTATTAACTGCCCCCTCCCCTCCTAGAAGTCTATCTAGCAGACCTGCTAATTAACTATTAATAATAAGAGCTATGCAGATAAGGTAATAGAGACGCTCTGCGCAGCCTGTGCCCTCTAGATATTACTTAAGGGTGTTAGCTGCTGTGTGCTCTAGGAAGTCTCTAAAGTTTAGGCTGTTACCTGCGTCTACTATGCTGCTTAGTGTATCTAGTGTGTTTAAGTTATGTCTAAGTTCCTTCTAAATAAGATTACTACCTGCTAGGCCTACGTCCTTTAGTGTATTAAGTATAATAGGGGCATCTAGCCTAACTTTACCTCTCTTAATACTTATTATAATATTATCTGTAACGCTTAGAAGCAGGTTATAAAGAACGCAGGCAGGAAGCTAGTTAAAGGTTCTTCTACTAGGAGACGCTTACTGCGCTCTGCTGCAGTTTCTAATACTTTTAACCCCGCCGTCTAGACTAATATCCTTGCTAAGCTGTCTAATATTAAGTAATAGACAACTAATAACGCTGCCCTACTCTGCAAGAGTAACTGTCTGCTTAGTAACAGAAATTACTTCCTCTTCTTCCTTCTAGATAATCTTTATAGGATGCGCATTAATTTCTAGGCTTTTACTGTAAGTTTATCCTTAGTTTCTAATTCCTAATTCTTCTAACTATGTAGCAGGAGAGCATAGTTAATACTCTAGATAACCTCCCTGCCCCTACCTCTAACTATGCTTCTGCTGCTAGGCCTTTAACTGCAACCCTAAAGCCTAAGGGTTCTGTTTTTAATAACTAGATAACTAAGATAGAGGCTATTATTATTAGTAATACTAATAATAAGGCTAAGGGTAGCAAGTCTTAGGATGCAGATATAGGTAAGGGTAATAATGCTAAGGGGGAGGTTAAGGAGTAAGTGCCCCTAGTTCTAGCGTCTCTTTCTCTTATAGTTCTAGCAGTGCTTTTTTTTACTAAGCTAACTTATTATAAGGTTCTCTATTTTGTCTAGAGTTAGGGCCTAGTTAGGTGCTGCGTTGTTAAAGCTTCCTCTAGTTTGCCTATAGATCTTCTAAGTAGATAGCTAGCCTTTAGGCCTAGCATAATAGGTCTTACTTAGTATCTCCTTATCTACTACTGTAAATTTATACTAAGTACTTAGACTAACTATAACTCCTAGCGCCCTAATCTGTTTTAACCTTATATCTGTCCCTGCTTACCTGCGTTACTAGTTCTAGTCTTTATAATTAGCGTCCTGTCCTTAGATATTTATATATCTCTTCTGCTCCTCCTTCTCTTTCTTTTCCTTTAACTTACCTTCCTCCCCTCCTTCTTCTAATGCCTAGTCTTCTTATCTTTATATAGCTAGCGTTATCTCTCTCTCCTTTAACTCTACCTGTCCCTATTTTTATAGTAGGGATATCGCCTGTTACGCGACTACTTCTCTAGAGGCTCCTGCTAGAACCTATCTAGCAAGGTGCCTATTTCTAAGCAGTGCAGTGCTAAGAAGTTAAGCTAATTTATTAATGCTTCTAAGTTACTAACATTTGCCTTAGGTTCCTAGGTAGGGTTTGCATACCCTGCCTACTTTACCTAGTATTTAAGCCTGCTTCTGCGGCTAATCTTCCTGCGCCTCTTAGCTTAGATCTTGTCTACTCCCTATTCTTCTTTGCTATTAATTACTATAGCTTTAGGCTGCTAGTTGTCTAAGGTTTGCCCTAGGAGGTAGTTATTTAGGGCTAACCTAATTTAATTAACATAGAACACTAGGTAAATACTAGGCAGAATATCTAGCTTAACATTATAACTCCTAATTAGCCTCTTTATAGTAAACTTTCTATTCTTCTAATCTAGCTTCTTGCTTAGATAACTATTTAATAACTATTCTCTGTACTAGAGCTATACCCTGTCTCCCTCCTTAAGTACTAGAGCTTCTTATTAATACTAGTTTGCTTATTACTCTTGTTCTTGCTAAGCGACTGCTATGTTTAACTGCACTATCTTAAAGGTAGCCTTAAATTTCTCTACTATAGCTCTAGCCGCTGCCTCTAGGTTAAACGCGCTCTAGTAGTAGTCCTAGGCCTACTCTTTCTTATCTAGGTTTATTAGTTTAATATTATAACTATATTGCAGGAAGAAAGGGCTTGCTCTAGTAGACGTCGCATTCTGTCCGCATATTGCAATCTAGGCTATTAGGCAGTTTAGTGCCTAGTCTAATTAGCTCTAGTTTATAAACGCTCTTAGGTATGCTTTAATTACTAAGTTTATTCTCTCTATTAAACTGTCTGTTTGCTAATAGAATGCTGTTAAAAGTTGTTATTAGATCTAAAGCAGTTAGCACAGCTCTAACTAGAAGTTACTAATAAACTATAATCCTTAGTCTAACACTATTACGTCCAGAATCTAGTAGTAGGCTACTACTCTCTCTAAGAAGGCTTTTGTTACTATTTTAATCCTAAGGTCTAGCAAAGGAATTAGTATAACGCCCTTACTTAGCTAGTCTGTAATAACTATAAGGTTGCGGTTCCCTTTGCTTAGAGGAAGGCTAATAATAAAGTCTATAAATATCTCTTTCTATATCCTCTTAGAAAGGGGTAGTAGCTTTAGTAGTCCTTGCTTTAGTTCTCTTTACAGCTTTATTCTTCCGCAGACGTTGCAGTTCTAGATATATATTCTTACGGCATTTAACATAGCTAGCTAGAAGAAGTCTCTAGCAAGGATCTTATACGTCCCTTCTCTGCCTAGGTGCCCTATACTAAGAGAGCTGTGCGCCTTATCTATTAGCTTTATCCGTAACTCTAGGAGGTTAGGGACCTATCTCTAGTCTCTAAATAATAATCTTCTTTAGTAATCTAGCTTGCATTCTGCAAGAGATGCGCTAAGTTTTAGCTTAGGTAAGAACTTGCAAGCCCTGCTCTTAACAGCTTCTATAGCTTATTAGTAGACTTTATCTATTTCTTCTGCACCTAACTATATTTCCTCTAGGGTAAGTTCTTTAGCTAGTTAGACTAGTAGTCCTTTATTCTCTAAGAACCCTCTAGCACTAAGTATTCTAATCGCTAGGGCTAAGGACGCCCTTAGGTCTCTCGTCCCCTAGCTATCCCTGTCTAGACCTACTAGTATTAGTAGCTAGAAGTGCCTTAATTTTACCCTCTTATCTTCTAAGTCTTTTAGGAGGTCTTATTTTCTTTAAGAGAGAGCATTAGCTCTGCTATTCTCTGCACTAGGTTAATATTTAAAGGTTAGGTTAATACTACTTAGGATGTTAGACTATTAGACATGCTGTTTACTAAGCTTTTGCAAGGTTGTAAAGTAGAGGAGGTTTTTATAATCTATAATTACTAACACGTGCTTAACAGCTCTAAGCTTACTATGCTATTCTTCCGCATACTTAATTACTGCCAAAAGTTCCTTATTATAGATAGAGTAGTTTACCTTAGTAGGGTTGTTTTTAGCTAAGAAATACGCTATAGTCTAAAGTTTCCTATCTTTATCCCTCTAAGAGAGAGTGCCCCTAGTTACCTATCCTAATGCGTCTGCTTCTAAGATAGTTTCTAACTTAGGGTTAAAGTATGCTAATACTAGCTCTAAGTAGAAGATGTCCTTTAGGTTCTAGAATGCTTCTTATTACTCCTTTCCCTAGGTAAACTTAACTCCCTTGCCCGTTAGTTTAGTAAGCGGGGCAGCTAACCCTAAGAAGTTCTAGATAAATATTTAGTAGAAGTTTGCAAATCCTAAGAAGCTATAGACTGCTTTTACTAAGGTTAGAGCTTGCTACTTGTAGATTACCCTAAGCTTCTCTTCGTCTATTGCAATTCCTTTCTCCGCCTTAATAATAAACTCTAGGTACTTTACTTATTTAACGCTAAACTCACATTTCTTAATATCTATTTAGAGACTAGCTGCTCTAAGCTTCTTTATTACGGTCCTGACTTTCTTTTTATAGTTAGCCTTTAAACTAGATAAGTAGATTAGAACATTATCTACGTAGGCTAAGCACTAATTATCTAGGTGTTCCTTAAGCGTCTAGTTAATATATCTCTAGAAGGTGCTAGGTGCATTAGCTAATCTAAATAGAGTTACTAGCTATTTATACAGCCTAAACCTTATACAGAACGCTGTTTTCTATTTGTCGCCTTCTAAGATGCAAATCCTGTAGAACGCCTAAATTACGTCTACTTTAGTAAACTACTTTACTTTTCTAATCTAATTTAGGGTTTCTTTTAGTAATAGGAGTAGGTACTAATCTTGCTTTATAATTGCATTAAGAGCCTAGTAGTCTACGTAAAAGCAAAGTCTGCCCCTAGGTTTATAGACAAACAGTACTAGAGCAGCTGCGCTTAAATAGCTTACTTAAATAAAGCCTTTATCTAGGTACGCGGTAAGCTGTTATCTAAGGACTAAAAGTTCTTCCTTAGACATGCTATATAACAGTCCCTATAGTATCTTAGCGTCCTTTCTACCTTCTTAGGTTAGGTTAATCTTTATATCTACTGCTAGACCTCTGTAAGGCAGGAGCTTGTTAGACTCTTCCTAGGAGAAGTATTAGAACAGGTCCTTTAGCAAATCTAGGAGCAAAGCCTTAAGTTCTTCTAGAGTTAACTTCTTCTTTAAGGTAAGGGCCCTCTAAATATTAGCTATTAACGCGGTAAAAACCCTTATAGATCTAGTAGTTTTGCGGATTCTCTAAGAAAGGGCTATAAATGCTAAGGCTCTTACCTGTCTTACACTTTCCTTTAGCTAACAACCCTCCTAACTCTAGATCCTAAGGTTAGCGTAGTGCAAGAACATTAATCTCTTAGCTAGCGCTAGTATAACCTTATTCCTCTCTATCTATAGTTTTCCTAGAATTATATTATATTCCTTATCCTAGCAGATGTATAGGAACATAATCTCTAAGTAGCTGTTAATATCTACTTCTACCTTAGCTATTTCTAAGAGTTTTAAGACCTCTCCTCTAAAGCCTATAATTAACTTCTCTCTCTTTAATTTAGTGCGCTGTATATTGTTGTCCTAGATAAATTAATTAGAGATAGAGCTATAGCATAAGTAACTAGTGTTAATTAGTGTTAAAGTAAAACTTTCTCTATTAACAAGTAAGTATACTGTAATTAGGCTACTATCTAGCTAACTCTGTTAAAACCTCTTAAACTCCTTCTAAGTTAATTCTGTCCAGGCCTTCTTATTTCTCTCCCGACGGCGACTATTACTAGGAGAAACTAGTTTTCTAAATAATTATTAGAAAACTCCTTAGCTAAACCTTTAGCCTTATTCTTAGCATTATTACTTCGTCTAGATCTTGCTCTAGTAGGCCTCTTAGCTAGAGTTAACTTACATTTAGACTAGAAGTGTCCTTTCTTACTGTAATAGAGGCAGTTGCTATCCTTTCTGCGCTTTGCGCGTTCTTCTTTTAATACCTACTCTGCTTATTACTTTCTAGCTTTTTTAGGTTAAGAGCTATAAGCTTTTATAGGTTCCTAATCTATGTTCTAGGCATATCCTTCCTTTGCAGGTTAGACTAAGCCCCTGTAATTTACCTTATTCTAATATATATTCTCTTTAATCTAGAGAACTTAGGCCTGCATTTCCTAAATTATGCAGCTATCTAGTAATTCTATAGTAACTATCCTATTAGTAAGGTCTAGTTATATTACTAAGAGGTAACAGCTCTTTAGTAATGCGTAGTTTTCTTCTTCCTTAGCTTTAAACGCCAGCCGCATAAACTCTAAGTTAAATTATGCTAGGGAAACCTTACTCTACTAGCAGAGCTGCATAAGTTTGTTGCAGGCCTTTTCCTTAGCTAATAAGTTAGTAAATTATTTGTCTAGAAATTCCTAAAATTCTTCTATAGTGCTGTTTTTATTATAGTTAACCTAGGAGATTGCAATCTATACTGCAGTTCCCTCTAATTAGCTAAATATATAGTCTGCTAGGTACCTAATTAGCTTAGCATCGCTCTAGAGCTTATTCTTTATCTAGATTTTCTATCTAAGGTAATCTAATTAATCCCTACTAAAGGATACTAGGTCTAGTGTCTTAAGCTTCCTAAATAATGCTCTAGTTGTTAGGTCTGCAGATAAGAGTAGGGCCGCTGTCAGAGGTGTTGCTAAGGGAGTTAGCAGGGACTAAGTAAGAGTCCTAAGAGCTGCTAACATAGCTGCGACTAGTTCTTTAATTCTCTCTATCCTAGCTTTAGTGTTAATGTTAGCAGGTCCTTCTCTATTAAGGGTTCTCTATTCCTTATTAAGTTAAAGGATTTTATTAAGTAAAGTAAGTTTAATTATTACTTTGTTAGCTAGAATTTCTCTTTAAGTAAGGTACGCCCTTAGTTGTAAACTAATATCCTCCTGTAAGGATCCTTCTCTTCTTAGTTGCAAGGCCTTGCTAAGGAGCTCCTAATTATTCACGTTCTGCGCTATTATTAGTAGGAATTATACTAAGCAACCTTTATTATTAGTACAGGGTGTTAGTTAATTAAATCTATGTAAGGGGCTAAGCTTAAGGAGCTTGTAGTCTAAAAAGAATACTTAAGATTTAATAAAGAGCGGAGTAACGCTCTAAGCTACAGAATATATATATA
>MU005769.1:1069638-1124026 GCA_010093715.1 Pleomassaria siparia CBS 279.74 | reverse complement strand
TGCTTCTAAGGGCAGAGTCTAAGGGCTACTATAGCCTTGCCTATTACATTATTATAGACTTGCCTAGTAATACTAACCTTTACCTTCTTATAGCTTATATTATATAACGTAAGGGGTACTTCTGCGTAGTGCTTATATAATCCTAGGGTACTTTATACGTAACTACCTATAGCTAGCGTTATAGTAGGAATATAGGGGCTAGACCCTTTAATAGTTGCAGGGTAGTTACTACCTACTAGTCTAGTGCCTATAGAAGCTGTGTCTAGTAGTCTAGGGGTTAGTCTTGCTAGCACTACTATTAAGTGTGTACGGAGGGCCTTTAGCCTTATACAGAGTAAGAGATAGTTTCCTTTAGATAGTAGTGTAAAGACCTAAGACAGGGGTAAAGTCTTAGGCATTAGGTGTAGTAGATTAAAGATCTTTTCTGTCTAAATTACTTAAAAATAATTATAATAAGTAATTAAAACAGTAAAAATTAATAAAAATATAAACCTTAACTAAAAAATAGAAAAATAAGTATAATGTGTACAGGCTGTAGTAACAGGATTATATAAAAGGATTACCCTTCTGTATAAGTAGAGCCTTCTCTTTATACAAAGGCCTCTACTTAGATATTTAGAGTGTTTAATAAGATTAGTTATTTAAGGGCAGGATTTAGCGCCTTTTTAGTAAAGGCATTAGCAGGGTTATTCTTGCTATTAATCTATCTAATTTTACTAATTTCCCTGTTCTTATATAACTCCCTTAGAGACATAATATCTATTATAAGTCTCTTCTTATTAGTTATACTAAGCTTAATAAGGCAATTATATAATAATTTAGAGTCTATACAGATAACTAGTAGAATAGGGGGGAGTTAGAAGTTTTATATAATTTACTAAAGTATTATACTTAGTGCAATTGCACTGTTAAAACCTCTAACTATTCTATATAACTTACTTACTAAGACGCTTCTAGTAACTCTTTTACACTTAATTAAGTTCTAATAAATAATGTTACTATAGATTTTAAAGCTATTGCTATCTTCTGTACGACGCTTATTTGCTAAGATAATAAGAAAGCTAAGCTATAAGCTTAAGTCCTTATTATTAGCAAATAAGCTATCTGTAAAGATAAAGAGCTTTGTATAATCTAGCTAGATTAGTATAAATGTAATTCCTCTTATCTAGTAATCTATCTACTAGGCAATGCGTGTATTAAGTACTTTAATATTATTAGGAGATAGGGCAGTTATCTGTGCAGCAACTAATAGATTAAATACTACCTTAGGTTAATAGACTAAGGTAATGTACGCGCCTTGTGCGCGCTGCTCTATATACTTCTAAGCAGCATCCTCTGCTATAGGATCTACTATATAGAGATGTTTAGCTTACCCCTTTTATTATAGGGATATCCTTCTATCTCTGTACGTAATTTTCCTACTATTAAACTCTAAAGGTTAGTCCCTAGACAGGATTATCTTAGGTTTTGCACAGAGAGTTGCTCTATACAGTTCCTTCTCCTCTCTATGCAAAAAATCTAGGGTTATAATACTAAGGGTGTTATTAGTTTATAGGCTAGTAATGCTAAAGGGGTTTTATTCTTTCTCTGTAATTAACAGGTAAGAGTTATATAAAGAGACACGCATCCTTAGCTTATCCTTATAATAGTTATAGTATATTTTAAACTAGTATAAGCCTAATTCTGCAGCACTATATAAGGGTTATATAATTCTAAGAATTATATCTAAAGGAAACTTATCCCTTAACTCCTTTAGTAGCTTTACGTACAGCGTGCGTAATAGCTTATTAGTAGACTATATATAGGCCTATGTAATGTCTCTTAGTTTGCATTACATTCTGTATAAAGCTATTAGGCTTATACTAATTACTAACAGGAGGCGCTAGCTTATTCTCTAGATAGTTAGTAATTAGGTAAGGATCTCTTCCTTCTCTGCATCTAAATAGCTAGCTAGTATAAGCCTTAACTTTTTATACAGCTGTGTAGACTTACCCTTAACTTCTTATATAAAGCAGAGATTAAAGATCCTTCCTATATACTTATAAGGGTTATAGGAGAGTACTTAGAAGGTGCTATTAGTAATAAGAGCTTCTATCTTTATATAGTCTAATTCTTTAAAGGGCGCTCTAGCAGTTATAATAACTCTATCCCTTCTTAGCTTTAGGGCAAGCTAATAGTCCTCCTCTTCCTTTTAGGTAAGGAGGGTATTAGTAATAGGTCCCTGTACAGCCTTCCTAGGCCTTCCTTTTCTCTTTAGAAGCGCTAGTTTAATAGCTTCCTCTTATACAACCTTTTTAGGTCTTCCCCTCCTCCTTAGTAATACTAGGTTAACTAGTACAGGGATAGGTTTATTAGGATTAGAATCTAATATTAGGGCCTTAGTTTAAGGCTTATACAGGATCTTAGGCTTTATATAGTAATAGGGCTTAACCTACGTATAACGCAGAGTAAGTAGCCTATTTAAAAGAAGGATTATTATATTCCTTCTATCTATACTATAGATTCTGTATAGACCTATTTATCCCTTATTTTCTCTTTAAGTAAGCACTTCTGTGCTAAGCAGTAGGCCTAGGACTTTATGCAAAGTAGGGCTATTTTAGGTATTAATTATATAGTTAACTTCTCCCTTTACTTTCTTACTTTAGATTATCCTTATAGCTTTCTATATAGTATTTACCCTTACTATAATATTAGAAGAGGGAGGTAAATCCTAGTTAATCCTTAGGTAAGTACTAAAAATAAGGAGTATAGGGATAATTCTGTGCAGGCCTGCAGTGTTATTTAGTGCCTTTACTACTATCTATAAGATATCTTTATTATCTATACAGGATCTAATTTTAGCTTTAAGGATATTAAAAATACGCCTAAGAGGTGCGTGCGCACGTTTAATCTTACCTACTGCCTAATATACCTCTATAGGCATCTAGCAGTAGTATATGCCTATTATCCTTACATAGTTGCAGAAGTCTTTTAAGGTAAAGTTTATTCCTAGGTTATATATAATGTAGTTTAGGGGCCCTTAGTATATATTAATCTAGCATTTGCAAAGGGCTTTCTAGGCATGTTATGCAGAGAGAGACTTTAAGAAGGTAGCAGCCTAGAAGGAGGTATCTGCATTAATAATATGCAGTATATCCTTATCCCTAATCTGTATAATATTAATAATAATTTTATAGTTAAAGTAAGTATTATCTTTAATAGTAAACTTAAAGCAGCTTAGGGCGGTTCTATACAGTTAGCAAAAGTAGCAGAACTTCTAAATTTTATTTAGGATAGAGGCATCTACATTATATCCTGCTTAGGTAAGCATTTTATAGAGTCTCTCTATACGCAGGTGTCTAAATCTTCTGTGTAATCTTTAGAGTTCTGTTTCTATAAAGAATAATATAGCATCTACCTAGCTATAATTAAAAAATAGGTGCCCCTACTTCTGTATAACTAGAATTACTAAGCTATTACTACGTATAATTAGGTTTAGAACGTTATTAAAGTATACTCTAAGCCTATCTGCATCTGCTAGTAATAGTAGAAAGGGCGTAGGAGTATCTAAGATGTAGTATATAACTATGCTAAGCTTATTCTTTTTCTATACAGTGCTAAGTAATTTAGCTAGGTTTTAACCTCTAAAGCTTATATTATTATTATTTAGAGTTTAGTTAATCTTCGCACGGAGGTTCTCCCTTAGGTAGGCTTTTACTTAGGCCTTCCCTACAGTAGAGATGCGTGCTACTCTAGTATCCTATAGCTTACCTTAGTATACTATACAGTACCTGTCTTCTAGGATAAATTAATCTGCCTAGATAGCAGGTTTTATACTGTAGATGTCTTCCCCTATTATGCAGTATAAGTAGGAGGCAGAGGTAAGAAAGTAAACAGCTTCTTTATCTTCCTTATCCTTATCTTAATCTATCTCTTCCTCCTTACTATACACAGCCTCCTTATTACTATCTCTCCCTTTAAAATCTGTAATATGCGCTATAATAAATGTGTATGTTAGCGTCTCTTTATATAGATCTTTATACGCAGTAATATATTACTGTCTTGCATAGGATCTTTTAGAGGGGGGATAGTTAGTTAACTAGCAGCCTTTCTTATAATAGATAAAACATTTCTACTTTTTTACTCCTTTACCTTTAAATTAGTTGCGTATAAAGGGCCTTTTACGCAACTAGGAACTTTGTGCGCGTATAGGGAAGTAGCTAAATAATTTTCCTTTATTACTATTATTCCTTATACAGAAGGAGCTGTATCTGCAGTCTATATAGTACGTATCTACTTCCTCCTAAATAAATTAGCTTAATTATCTATTTAGGGTAACTTAGAGAGTAGCTCTTAAATTAGTAAATAGGCCTTTGCACGTAGCCTTAACATAGAATAGAGCTAGTTCTAGGTCTAGGTAGCCTCTGCAGGCTCGTATAACAGCTGTATAAAGAAGTACTTCTCCCTTAAAGTTTCTGCCTAGAGCTCTTTAGGTAAGGGAGATTTTATTAATAAGAATTTCTAGAACTTTATATAGGGTTTTGTCTAGGTTCTCCTACTTGCACTGTATAAAGGTAGCTCCTATCTAGTCTGTATAGTACTAGTTATAGTTAATGTTTATATTAAAGTAAACATTAATATAATTATATAATTATTTCTAATTTAGGCTAGGTTCTACACTATGTAGGTAGAAAGTACTTGCACAGTCCTCTAGGATATTAGGAAATACTTCCTACTATATTAACTTAGGAATATCTAAGAATATGCATAATTTTATAAATAACTTTACTTTATCCCCTAAGATATTATATAGCCTTCTAGTATAGTTATTTCTCTTATCCTATAGCTTCTAGAACTAGATAAGCTTATCTATCTTAGTCCTAGAATCTATAGTTTTATATAGAGCTAATACCCTTATAGGGTATAGACGTAGTAGTAGGTACGCATCTTATAGATCCTCCCTATAGGTTTAGAAAGGAAATCTTTCTTTATCTGCTATATAGTATAGAGTCTGTAGAGTTTATATAAACTTACTAAATAGTTTAATCCTTAGGGGCCTTTATAAGGGTTATCTAAGTAAGGATAGTCTAGGACCTAGAGGGAGTAGTTATAAGGCCTATGCTGCCTTAGTAGGCTCCTTATATAAAGGTCCTAACTAGAAGGGAAGAGTAGGAGCAGGTGCTTCTCCTAGATTTTCTATACTACTATACTTTCTATTAGTAATTTTGTATAGTTTATTACCTATAGTATTAGGAGGTCCTAGGAGTAGCTATAAACCTCTAGTATTTAAAGTATCTATAAAAGCTTTGCAGATTACATAGTTAATAGCTTTAAAGTAAGTTAGTTACTAGCCTTTAAAGTTATTCTTTAGGCTCCTAGCTAGAGCGCGTCCCTTAGTTAGTAACGTATAGTATTCTGCTAAGAGGAGTCTAGCATATTTATTAAGTTCCTGCTTTAAGGTGTTTTCCCTTAGCTTAATCTTATCTTTCTAGTATTCTAAATCTATACACTTTCTTAGTGTTCTAATGCTAATTATAAGGATTCTAGCTATTTCTTTATATACATCTTCTAGCTAAGAGGATTAGTTTATATAGGGTTAGTTTTAGGATGTAGATTATTCCCTAGAGTAGGAAGGTAAGAAAGGTAAATCTGCTATTTTATTTGTTAGTTGCCGCCTTGTTTGTACGGCAAATTATTAAGTGTATTTAGCACACTATCTCCTTCTCTTCTATATAAAAAGGAAGTAATCTCCTCTTTTAGAATAGGATAGAAATAGGGGACTATACGCTAATTACGCTCTTAGTATAACTTTATCTTATCTTATTTTAAGGTAGGTATAGAATAAAGGACTGTACGCTAATTACGCTCCTAGTATAACTCTGTCTTCTACTCTTGCTAATTTATAGTTTATTTAACTACTAATTAGTGTTAAATAGGCTATCTCTGCACGTAGCAAGTAGATAGGATCTTATAATATATTATAGTAAAAGCAAAATAGTGTAAAGATTTAAGTATATTCAGATTCGTGTATAATGTATGTACAGAGGCAAGGTAAGGGGTAACTTCTAGTGCTGAGGCCGACTTAGCACTAGGTGGTCACGTGATCAGGTCACGTGATCAGGTCACATGATCATGCCCGTACGGAGTACGGACAATATATATATATATGTACGAGTTGTACGAGTATGTAGTAGTACGTATCGTGTATATGTTAGAGAGAGAGGGAGGTAATACGGCCAGCGCAGGCACCCGGGTGGGGTAAGTCTGAAGTCTGAAAGAGAGGGTGAGGGTATGATCGTCGTAATAGTAATGATGGACTGTCGTTCATGCCTCAAGGCAGATGGTACTGTATGTACAATGATGGGTATATTACCTACATACATAGTATATCATGCACCCATCTCAAGGTTCCCCTCCCCTTTGTAACCCCTGCCAAGGTGTTTGAAGTCAGCGAGCGACGTGTTTCAGCTCCGAGCTTGTTTTTAAGCGGCGTTGATGGACGAGGGTTTATTACACAGGACAAGGTGTGAGGCGCTCGAGAGGCTATGAATCCTTGTAATATGATAGGTACACTCGTCCGGAACAGGAGATGATGTTGAACATGTTGAAGATGCTGAGCACGAGTGATGCCTAATGCGGAGTATGGTATGCAGTCACGGGGGGCACGTCACAGCCTATAATGAGGCCGGCACACTGAACTCCCAGGTCACACATGTGTAGCACTTCACACTACCAGTTACAGCCATCATCTTCTCAAACCTAATTGGCCGTCCAACGCCATATAACGACCACCTACGTATACCAATTACTTACTCCGTAGTTATCTTTGTATTGCAACAAGCAATAATATGCAGGTACCGACATGGCCTGCGATAAAGGCGTAAAAGGCATAAAGGCATAAAGGCGTAAAGGCGTAATAGGCGTAAAAGGCCCGCCTCCTCGGTCTATTGCCACATCACTACACCCGCAACACCCACTACACCCACTACACCAAGGAAAATCAGACACGGGCAGACTTCACAGGTAGAAAACGCATGAATGTTCTTGTTTCAACTGTTTCTCTTATACTGTTCCTTCATATAACCCATCCTCCACTCTCTTCCTACTGTATTGGTCCATCACCACAACCCGTTCAATTCCTCAGCTACCTTTCTCCTAAAACATCCTTCTTTCGCAAATACTTCGCTTCTCCTTTACTAGTTCATTGTGATGACGGCGCGGAAGCGGACCTTTCCGTCCGTCTGATAGGTTGAGTTAGCCTTTTCTCTCCCCCCCCATCAATTGTAGCCCCAAGACACGTACCATATGCTTGACCGCGTCCTCAACTTTATCAAGCGGAAACTTCTCAACCATGCACTTTACGCCCTGGTGCTCAGCAAAGTTGATGGCCTCTTCCGAGTCCAAGGCATGCCCGGCAGGCCAGCCGTGGACACTCACACCCTTCATGATCAGCGTGACGGTATCCACTGGAATCTCACCCACCGCTTATGTATAAGTTAATAACAAATCAGATTTCGGCTCAAAACGTCTTTTATGGGGCAAAACCTACGGGCGAGGATCAGCACTTTGCCCAATGGCCCACAACCCTTCACCAGAGGCCCGATCATCTTTGGGTTTGGGGCCGTGACGACGATCAGTGACGCACCGCCCATCTTCTGCAACACCGAGCTTGCATCTTCTTTACTCGTGTCGATGTAATCGGTTGCACCCAACTCTCTGGCGAAATCTTTCTTTGCATCACTGCTGGATAACGCCACCGTGCGATAGCCCATTCTTCGTGCGTATTGAATAGCCAGATGACCGAGGCCCCCGAGGCCTTGCACGGCAACAATGTCGCCAGGCACAATGTTCATCTTGCGGATGCCATTAAACACTGTCACACCGGCACAGAGGAGTGGAGCATACTCGGCTGGGTCAGCGTCCTGTGGGATGCGAACTGCCGCTTCAGAGCGGAGGGTGCAGTACTCTGCGTCTATATATCCCAAACGACGTCAGCTCGGTCGCGTCGTCACGGAGACACGCAACTTGTTACTTACATCCACCATCGCGGGAGACCCCATTAGCCACCACGTTCTCGCACATCTGGAATAGGCCCCGATTGCACGCCTTGCACGTTCCGTCATGGCCACCATGCCATGCTCCACCAATCTTGTCGCCCTCCTTCCACCTCTTCTCACCCTCACCAACCGCAACCACGGTACCGATGATCTCATGGCCGGGAATTCGAGGAAAGGATGCACTGTACAAAGTGCAATCAACATCATTGAATAGACTGAGCATTACATCAAGATGCTACTCACGCGTCTCCAAATCCACCCTCTCGCATGAAACAATCCGTATGGCAGATACCGCATGCATCAACCTTTACCAGGACCTCGCCCGACTCTGGCGAGTTGACGGGAACTTGTTTGATAGCCCACGGCGCGCCAGGCTTCTCGATGACGATGGCACGACATGTCTTTGGAATGCTAGGAGGCATTGTATCTATAGTGCTTTAGTTTCAGGGTAATAATGATGCTCTCTTTACTTGGACGGTCGAGTATTAAAGCGCAGACAATGGGATGTGAATTGAGATGAGGAAAGGAAGAATAGAAAGAAAGAAAAATACTCTTCAACACAGACCGTCCACCATCTCTTTATAGACTCTGCAAAGAATGTAAGTTGACATTCCAATTGTCCAAGGAAGAAAATCCGCTGTTGTATCCTTTTCTCTGCTTCGTCCAGTGCCGTCCGTGCATGCCAGGAAACATTCCTTTTGTTCCGTTTTCCTCGCCCACGCTGAATCTGGTACTGCTTCAAGCGTTGTGGCACTGCGTGGTTGGTGGCAGGATACATTCACTGCGTAGCGAGGAATGAGCAAGCAATATACATTCATTGCGTAGCGAGGAATGAGCAAGCAATATACATTCATTGCGTAGCGAGGAATGAGCAAGCAGTATACATTCATTGCGTAGCGAGGAACGAGCAAGTGGTATACATTCAGGTTGGGCTTTATAACTATAACCAGAGACGCTTAACATGTGCTTGCCGTGACATTGTGATTTACGTGCATACCCCGCTGCAGTAATATGTAAAATTTATCAGTAATTACATCGGGTGAGAAACGAATTCACTATGTAGGGCCGAGGTGGTATTGGGAGATGGGCAATTCGACATGCGTAGAGATGAAGCAATTGAGCTACATGGAGATGGACAATTTGAAATGCATACAGATGACCACGTCCTCGGTGATTTCACAATCAAAATCATATCTATTACCTTGGTTTCCGTTGTGCATACTTACTGTGTATACAAGCCTTCCAGAATCGTCAAGTAATCTCTCAACCAATCACGTGTCGCAGCACTAGTGACGAAGTAACCCGTGCGGACTCCCACGCCGTCACCGCACTCGCGCCTCAGCTCAAGTTTCGCCCCACCATGTCTCATGCCATGCAGGAATACAGTCGAGGGACAGGATGAAGAAGACGCTGCTACTGTGCTTTATTCATGGATTCAAGGTACCCTACCCCAATAAGCTTTTATGTCAAGCCCGCATGCGTGCGACACACGTAAAAGAATGGACGGTATTGAGAAAGCTGACGCGTCTATAGGGCGGCGAAGACACCTTCGCGACCTTCCCCTCACACCTCAAGGCTATCCTCCAGCATGCGTTACCAAAGGTCACCGTGCTAGCCATAACATATCCGAAATTCGAGACTAGAGGCGATTTGCACGAGTGCGTGGCGAGGTTCAAGGAATGGTGAGTAATAGACGCAGCGTTGTGTCTACATCGCACTCGATACGTCGAATATAAGAAACATACTGATGCATCTACTGTGTAGGCTCCAAGACAAAGTTATCGACCTCGAGGTCGCCAACCACACCCCCTCTCCCACCGTCGACCCCTCCATTCGCACTGTCCTAGTCGGCCACTCGATGGGCGGCATCGTGGCTGCTGAGAGCCTCCTCTCCATCATCAACGAGCAACCCATCCAGTCGCAACAGAACTCCGATGCGGACCCAACTACCTCCCTTTCCGATCCCTCGTTGCTGATGTTTCCTTATATCCAGGGTATTCTCGCATTCGACACACCCTATCTAGGAATCGCACCAGGTGTTGTAGCACATGGAGCTGAGAAGCACTGGAATACGGCCAACACTGCTTACTCTGCATACTCGAATATCATGGGCACGTTCTGGGGCAAGAATGCCGAAACTGGGGCGGTGGACGCAAGCAAGATGATCACTGCACCCGAGACAACAGCAAAAGCGGTCAGCGATTCTAATGCCGATGCCGCATCTGCACCGCTGTGGCAGAGATATGGCAGAGTTGCTCTTTTCGCAGGAGCTGCCGGTGCAGTTGCCGCAGGCGGCGCGGCAGCATACATGAAGCGGGATCAGATCTCCGAAGGCTGGAACTGGGCGACGTCACATCTCGAATTCGTGGGCAGTCTTGCGCGGCCAGAGGACATGAAGAAGCGGCTTGCCAGTGTCGCGACGCTCGCCGAGTCTCAGAATATCGGCTTCACAAACATCTACACGACCCTCGGCCACGCGGTGCAAGATGAAGATAAATCTTCATACGCCAAGCAAGTGTTAGGCCACGATCGCACTTTCTGCAATCTTCCCAAGGGGGAGTTGAAGAAATTCTTTGTCCCGAGCGTCAACGATAAGAGCACGGCGGAGACTCTCGCACATATGAGCATGTTTGAGCCCCGCAATAATCCAGGCTACTATGGTATGAGCGAGCATGCGAAAGAGACCATCATCGAGTGGACCGAGAATACGGAGTGGTATCGCGAGAGCGAGGGCCCGATGAAAGCTTTGGGTTGGGACGAGGAGGGAGAGTTGGTGGACAGGCCAGTCAACGAAGACGACGACGAGGAGATGGCGTGGAGCAAGGATGAGATTTGAATGTGGAAATATGGCTTCTTGACGGGAGCTTTGTGGTTCTGATAAATCACGGTCGATGACTGTATGCTGCCAATGACTGTATGCGGCCGATGACTGTATGATCAGGGGTATAAAAACGGATTGGTGGTATACCCTTTGTTTCCTTCAAGATCCACTAGAGTACATACATTTGGAGATTGTGTGTGATATTGGGGTTCAGTTTACGGTTTCTTGTTCAGAATCCAAGAACACTTTTCATTTACGGTTTTCAGTTCACAGTATTTACATCGTGGCACAGCATCCCCTCTTCTTATATACCCTTCAATCACTCACTCACTCTTTCTTTTCTTCCATACCCCGAATCAAAGAACCATAACCTTCATTCACACTTTTCCCCCTACATATATATATTCACATATATATATCATTGGTAAGATCTTCCCCCGCAACCACCACAACTCCACAGTACCCAGTCTCGCAACAAACAGCACTCAGTCTCTCTCTCGCAACAAACAGCTAGCCACCACCATCACCACCACCTTACACGAACTCGTTGCTCGGCACTCGTATCTCGTATACAACAACAACAACATCACCATGTCTGGCGGCCAAACCCCGGAACCCCGGCTTTACATCATGGGCATCGGCGATGGCTTTAAATGGGGCAATACCCCCTCCGAGCATGACAATGATCCTTATTATCGTAAAGATAACGTCAAATGCGAGGGAGATGCATATACAGCACGCTCGAAGGAGTTGGTGGGTGAGTCTTCGTCTGCTGCCTCTGCGGATGATGGGGGGAAGTTGATTGATGCGTCTTCGTCTGCCTCTGTGAATGACCGCGAGGAGACGAGGCAAGCAGCGACGGGGGACAGACAGGGGAGTGTAAGGGGGGGAGGAAGTGAAGATGCGGGGAAGATCAAGTTCAGACCCGATGCTACGGATTTCAAACCGGGCATGGGTGAGCATCACAGGATCGGTCCGAAGGTCGAGGGCGAGCACGATGCTTCTTAAGGGGGGGGGGGGGGGGGGGGGGGGGGGGGGGGGGGGGGGGGGGGGGGGGAGCTGTTGTGGACTCCGAGGAGATGTCAAGGGCATTCATCGAATATCTTGCCATTGTAATCGTATATCACCACCCAGTGTGGACAGGACAGGACAGGACAGGACAGGACAGCAGCAAAGGCGGAATGTGTGCTCTTGTCCCCCGGTGTTCGACCACGGGAACGGGAGGAGGAACGGAAGGGAAGATTTATTCTTCGCTGTTCAAGTGCCACCTGGATATATGTCTGTTGGAGATATACACACCTTCACGATTTTTCTATATATATTATCACTACTACTACTACTTCTTTTGCCTAGTCTGTATACAGATTTACTACTACTTCTTTGCCAATCTGTACACAGATTTGTATACAAGACGTGATTACCAAGCCTGGTTTTGAACACGTCGGTTGAGATTAAGTTGTTGACAAGCTGTAGCTTACAGGAGCTAATGGATGACAAATGTAGAGCTCGCTAATACTTGCCGTTGGAAGCAACCCCTCTCTCACCATCATCGTCACGACTCCTATATTGATGACCCCATCATGCCCGCACCATTTTCATCTCTCAATTCTCCCGCCTCACCTACCCATAAAGTGACTCATCCACCCTGAATCAAATCTTCGAACAATCACGACATTTTCTCAACATGGCCTCCACCAGCGAGTACAGGAATCTTTGGAAAGTCGTGAAGAATGACTTCTGACGCATCGAGTAGTCTCACAAAGCTTGCTCAAAAACTTACCTCTGAAGGACCCCACAAGTTCCAAGAGACTCCGCGTCGAGTTCGGGGCTTGTTGAATGGAAAGTACGCGTTTGACACGATCAACGCGTACCATGTTTGGGAGCATCCTAACTACCCACAGTATGAGAATCCATGCCACAGCGAAGAGGCCAGATGGTTCTCGAAATACTAACCCATTTAGATTATACATCCCGATTGCGAGCTTCACAAGTGACGCAACGCTCACAAAGACGTCCAAAATCGACGGCACAAACGGTGGTGCACACTTCGCCCAGCTATCCGTCGGAGACAGGACAACGGAGCGAGTGATCGTTTTCAGCACTTCTCCGCTAAAGGATCTCGTCAAAGTCGACTTTCCCGAGCTGGACCAATGGTTCGAAGAAGACGTCCCAATCCACCTGCACCCAAAGGATCCATACAAGCGAATCGACATCCTAAACTCCACCCGTCCGGTCAAAGTCTCGCTCGACGGCGTCACCCTGGCGGAAACCTCGAATCCCTTGTTCCTACTCGAAACAACACTTAGGACACGATACTATCTCCCACCCACCAGCGTCAAGTGGGAGTATCTGACCAAAAGCAAGACGGAGACATACTGTCCGTATAAAGGCAAGGCGAACTACTACAATGTGAATGTCAACGGAAAGGAGTATGCAGACCTGGTTTGGTACTACGTGTACCCCACAGCAGAGAGTGCGCCGATCGTTGGACATTTGTGCTTTTACAACGAGAAAGTTGATATATGGGTGGATGGCGTGAAAGAGAAGAGATAATAAGTCTACAAAAGAATGGGACCGGTGGGTGCAATGGGACCGACCGACCTATACTGATTAATCAAACCGAGTATGCATGCATCGATCTTCCTGGCGCTTACTTATGGTAGGTAGCACTTAAGAAAGTGGAATTGATTATAGGTCCCCATGCCAAGGTAGTAACCCTAACCCAACCCAAAGCTTGCTTGCTTGCTTGCGTCACGGTCCAAGAATCCTTTTTGAGTAAATATCGTCGGCTTTCTAACTCCACCATCGGATTTCAGCAAGGACCATCATCTTACTGTCCTGGTTTGACCTCTGTCACTTCTGACGGTTCTGGTCCAGCGGCTTCTTCTCCAGACTGCGGCGGGGTTCTTCGAGGGTCTTGAGTTCAAATCTCGAAGGTCAAGTCCTAGCCGTTGATCTGTTAGATTATATTCCTACGGCGACTGTGCTGCCCGCAGCCCTACTGTGTAGCCGGCAAAGCCGACGGGTAGTACCTGGACTTGCCAACGCCTGGGAGTGTGGTTTTGCGCATATCTACTAGTACAGTTACATGCTGATACTGGTACAGAATGGACAGACGTTGGATCCCGCTGGCTGAGCGCCATCTACACATGATGGAAAGGGCTGAGCGCAGGGCTGGGCGCACTGATGAAGAGACTCGGTGTGGCGACAACTAGGCCCAGCGCGCCAACGATGAGTCCGAACGCGTGGGTCGCCGTGGCGGCAAGATCTGATTTGTTAAGGGGACGCTTGCACGGTGCACCAAGAAGGACGATGACCATCTCTATACAGTCGGTAAGTTCATGAGTTCAAGGAGTGGCTTATCGAACATCAGCCTTCAAACATCACTGGTAAGAAGCAAGTATGAGTTCTTTCTGATATGTAATTCAATTCTCTAGCTGATACAAACAGAGCCCGCAAATTCGCCATCGCGTCCCTCCGCAAGACCGAAAAAAGACCTTTTTCCAACGGCATGCTCAATGCTGGAGTCAAGAGGAACCATGGCAATAGCAACTCCAGAATATAGTTTGCAGTTGTATAAGAGTAACAGGCCACATAGTGACCAACCATACGTTGTTGCTACGTGACTGACTCGAGATCTTGTTTCCCCCCTGGCTGGCAAGCCCAAGCCGACCCCGTCGCTAGAAGAAGTCGCAAGTGTAATAAGTCGGTGCTTTTAACAGCGTTTAAACTTTGTAGAGGCTAATTTAAATCTATATAGCCTCGAGTCTGCTCTTACATACAGTTCCCCATCCCAGGGGACTATGTATATACGCCTTGAATACCCCTGCATGGGTTTCAAGAATGGCACCCCCGTGCCCGTGATGTTATGTATATAGAGAGAGCAGTTTCATTTTCTTCCATGGCGTTTGGGAAGGTTTCTGAATGCGATTGAGGATTCATGCATGATTAATAATTACAACCTTCCGCTCTATCTCAACAGACTATGGTAATTGATTGTATATGTAAGCGTTGGTTTCATTCAGCAGCTAGAATTACATGTGTAATAGCGGCTGTTCTAATAACTGTACTTTTTCTCCATGTACGAACAGAATAGTTATTTATTAACAACTCCCCTAAACTTGGCGCGACAAGAATTTACTAGCTCTTCCATACCATACCGGTTGGTTGAAATTACACATCTATCGCGTCAAGGAGCTTCGATCTATATTTCCGAGGTTGATATTGTAATGGAATAATAATACCACGATGAGATACTTGGAAGCTAGCACTGTGCACTGTGATGCACACAAGAACACAAACTTTGTAAAACGTGACCTCGATTTCGCGTTGAACTAATCCTGAACGAGCACTTTGATGGACGCCAAAACACGTGAGCTGTTATCGATCCGATGACGTCACTCAAGAACATCTACACTTTGATTCGTCCTTTTATCGCATCCCACTTCAATCACCACGCTGGCAAATCGTATCGCCTTCTCACGACACTTCCGGAACTAGCAAAGTCCAACTAATTATTCAACATTCTGAGACGGCTGTCTCTAACTTTAGTCCCTTAGATTGCATCATCCTGCACGATACCTGCTCACCTGCACTCTTCGCTCATACGCCATGCCACGCATACATCCAGCACCACCCGCTACAACCGCAACACGTGAATCATCATAGTACAACAAAACAGTCAGTCACCAGGCAACCACACCACATTTGTGCGCGTGAAGAAGGGTCTTTAGCCACGACAACCCTGCGACGACCTGGCACTGGGTTCGACTTACCCTTTGTATTATAAAGCAAGCCATCGGCCGTCTTTCCTAGTCGTTGAAACCTATCACTTTTCTTTTGGAGTATTACTAGACACGACATCCATAGTTGCACTATATGAATAAGGACGATATGGTGAACGACACACTGCAGCCGACGACGCTCTCGGGCGAAATTAATGCGGCGACAAGGTACGAAATATGCCCCTCCAACCCGACCACCTCTGCACAGTACAAGCATCTAACACGACGGCCGCAGATCCCTCCACACGAACCTAAACCGTCTCATAACCTCACGTCTCCCTCTATCCCTCCCACCGCACGCGACCGACCCTACACCCTACATAACTGGCCTCATCCACTTTGCACACATCTTCCTGACCTTCGAATCACTATGGGCGGACCTCACGCCTGTACCCTCAGCAACCTCTCCTCCGCCCACCTCGCCCCTCCTTTCTTTCCTCCTCGTAAACCCCTACGACACGAGCGATCCGCATTCTTTCATTTCTTCGCCACCGACACTGCGCATGATAGATTTCCTGAGAGATTTGAGGCCAACGGGGCTGACGCGCTCGGCGCGACTGAAGGGCGATTTAGAGGCCCTGACTGGGCTGACGAGTACCGATCTTAGCGTGCTGTTGGCACAGTACCCCGGGGATAAGGTTGCACAGTACTGTGCGCATATCCGGAGTGTAGTAGGGAGGAAACCACACACACTCGTCGCGTACGCGTGGTGTTACTATATGGCCGTCTTCTCGGGTGGACGATGGATAAGAGGAGAACTCTTGAAGGCTACGCCTGAGTTCTGGCGCGCTGCCATACTAGCAGAAGACAGCAACGAGGGTACGCCTGCAGTACCTCTAAGCGAACGCGGACTCTCCCTTTGGCATTTCGACGGCGCCTTCGACGGCGAAGACATCAAATCCGAGTTCAAGCTCCGCCTCTCCGAAGCAGAGACCTTCTTCACAGAAGACGAGCGCATCGACGTCATCGAAGAAGCGAAACAGATTTTCGTCCGCAGCGCACAGCTCGTCTATGAGTTAGATGAACAGTTAGGCACCGATATAGAGGCCCTGAGATATGGCGAGACTAGGCAGACGCCAAAACCACAGCATCACGCATCGGCCAAGGAGAACGGGGCAGATGGGGAGAAGAATGATGTGACTGTGCCGAAGGACTTGTCTCAGGCTATAGTCATGTGGTTGAAGAGGCCGGAGGTCACGGGGACGGTGGTCGCCCTGGGATGCCTGCTTTGTGTTGCGCTGCTGAGCTTGGAGGACTTTGTATAAAGGATTTGCGTGGGTCTAACGGTAGATGCGGGAAGATACCCATTAGAAAGTTTCAACGCTAGTACAATTAATATCGATACACCTCTTCTGATTACGCTGCTTTTTATAGGAGAGTACACCATGCATGTCCGCTTTTCCTTGTTTAAACCCCTTTGTTTTTACTTTGGTTATTTGTTGATTGTCGCTCGTAAACCGTAAAACAACTGTCACTCTGACCCTAACAGATATAAGAAAGGGGATTCCAGTCTTCCATGCTCGAAGTGAGACTACGAAAAGAAGACTTGACAGCCGACTCATGTGGTACCGAAGTCTGACAAGTCAGTGGGTTTTGCGTATATAATGAATCCTGCGGCGAGGCTGGTGAGTGTGCACGTGTGCACGTCGTTCGTGAGGCTGACTGACCCCATCGTGATCCAACTACCTACGGCGGGACAAACTGACCACCAACGAAGTCGCAACGTCAGCGTTTCAGCTCCATCCACCACCAATCGCACCGGTCTTCCCAGAGACCACATCATCGACTCCCCAACGTTCACTCGTCAGGCCGACTATCGGCGGTCACTTCTTCTGCCCCTCCACGCTCGCTCTTCAGGGTCATAACCGCCGAAATGTCCACTCGCGGGCAATTCAACACCAAAAATCCCACCATCAAGCGCATCCGTATGCGCTCCATCCCCAACTTCGTATCAGTCCCCATGCTAACCCTTGCGCAGTCAAAGAAGCCTCCGAGCTCGCTGCCAATGCTTCCCCAGACCTCCACGCCGAACCCTTAGAAGACAACCTCTTCGAGTGGCACTTCACCCTCCGTGGACCGCCCTCGCCCTCACCGTACGAAGGCGGCATCTACCATGGTCGCATAATACTACCACCCACATACCCACTACGCCCACCATCTTTCCGCTTCCTCACCGCAACTGGACGATTCGAAGTCAACCGCGAGATCTGCTTATCGATTAGTGGCCACCATGAAGAGACGTGGCAGCCCGCGTGGGGCATCCGGACTGCCATGGTAGCGATACGGAGCTTCATGGACACGGACGCAAAGGGACAGCTCGGTGGCATTGAGTGCAGTACCGGAGCACGAAAGAAGATGGCTGTGGATAGTGGTGCTTTCACGTGCCCTTCCTGCGGAAAGTCGAATGCGGACATCATCAAGGAGCGCGAGGAGGCTGCTATGCTGATTGAAGCCAAGGAGGGCAAGCAGAAGGAGGAGACTGTGCCCGAGGAGCTGAGACTTGCGTATCGGGAAGAACTAGGAAGTTCAGCCGACGCGCGCCCTGGGGGCACTGTCTCGAGCACTGAGTCTCTGTCCTCCAATTCGGTACCGGCGACTGACGTGAGAACCGCATCTGTCCCAGTACTTCGCCCAACAAGGACAGTACCTCTAGTAGTCCAACAGCCAGTCCAGCTAACATCAGATCGGGGTTTGGCCTGGATTGACGCCTGCATATACGGCATTGTTGCTGCATTGCTGTTCATGGTGTTCCACAAGCTGTTCTAAGCCTGCTATAGACTTATCAATTACACATTTCGCACTGGGATAGATTTATGGATAGCTGATATATTTCATAGGCGGCGTTTTCCATCGGTTCGCGGTTCGCGGTTCGCTCCTGTATGAGCCTAGCTATTTCTTTCTTTGCTTCAATCAACGTCTTCTTCATGTCTGGTGCAATTGCTGTCAACGCGGCAGCTTGGGGTCTTCTTCTTACTCCCATAGACCCGAATCAAACATTCTTATCAATCGTCTCAATTTATCTCCTTCCGCGTGTAGAAGAGCTCTTCTTCTATGTACCGTTTGAGTTCCTACTTCAATATCAAACTGTTGTTTGTACTCGAATCCTTGAGTCCCCAATATCGGCCACTCTCAAACTGAGGTCCAAGTCGAGGCCGAGTTTAATAGACGATCCCCTCTTCCACCTTGTACATGAGGGTAGCTACCCGTGCCCATTATCATATTCTCTCCCACGGTGCATCTTGTCGCCCAATACGATATGAAGTTCTTGTCCATCATCTTGACGAAGGTCTAACTATCTCATCTCACTATACGACCTTATTACCCCTGGTTTCTCCGCAGATATGAAGCTACGGCCATGGATGAGTTCGATGTTTGAAGGGTTGAAGTGCTCGGGTTGGTGCAGAGCTCAAACAAGGCCATAGGTATAATGTTGTAGGTTCTCTCCTCTACTTTTGTTGCCCCATTGGACCGGTTTACTATGATAGATCTACTCCATGCTCACTATCTACAGATGTCTGCCGGCCATGAATTGCGAGTTGCGTGCTTGCCTTTCCTTTGCCCTGGTATCGCGTCTCGGTCTACTGATCCACACACAAAACCTACCCTTGCCGCATTCAATCCTAAATCTCTGAAGTAAGACACAATATTGGCCATCTCAGGGGTGCCGTCCGTACTCTACACACTACGAGCAGCAACGTAAACAGTTCGATGCTCGGGTTCCATCGCTCTGGCCCCATGGCAACGGTCGGGTGGATGTGACTCGTCCCTCAGTCCCCCACAACAACGGTCGGGTGGATGTGACTCGTCCCTCAGTCCCCACCATAGCAACGGTCAAGTGAAAGAGACTCGTCCCTCAATAAGCGAAACCCTGTCCCACCAACCTGGTCGTATATCCAGCCAACTAGCGTGACTTGACCGTCAACGCACCGGCTATATAAATTTTCCTTCCTTGCACCGTCCCCTCGTCTATCTCTCTAAACTACTGAACCAGCTTGAACCACTGTCACCAGCACTACGAACTCGAAGATCTGCCGCTAGTTTACTCCAATCAAACGCCACTTCCTTGCGCCCCTCTACCCCAACGACTTCCCTTGAGACGACTGCGTATACGACTGCGAATCTTTCTACAGACCCTGCATCTATATCCGAGACCCTCACCTTCTCCAGACCCTCCCCTCTCTCCATACACGCCATTTTCAACAGTATCCCTCGAAACATCATCACAATGGGATTCTTTGACCTGCTTTCACCTCGCCCCAACACCATGGACACACCACGCGCGACCTACCTCCCTGGATCCGCGCCGCTGCCTGCCGATAGCGATCCCACTGTACCATCGTTTACGAAGCAGAAACCTGCCCACTCCAAGGTCTCCGACTCATCGGCGCGACCGGGAACCAGCGACAGCGAGACGAGTGGCATCACCAAGGCCCGGAAGATTACCAAAGCCATCATGAAGATGTTTCACTCCCGAAAAGATAGCGGCTTCCAAAGCGAATCGAATACGGCTTCTGAGGCTGGTGTACAGACTCCCTTGTGGCCTAAGGAGGCTGAAGCCGTCACGGCCAACGTCACCACAGTCCTTCCCCCTGACCACCATACCCGCAATGTAAGTCACTCACTCCTTGATGCCGTAGTTCTAAGCCAATTGACCGGTTTCAGGGCCATCACCATACCCGTGCAGTGACCACGAGCACCAATATCGGGCCGGGCGTGGCTTGGTCTGATCTCTCGGAGTACGTTGGCTCTGATGGCGAGGAGCAACCAAAGGCTAAGGCCAAGTCCAAACCCGAGACCAAGCTCAACTCCCGCGACGACTTCGGCTTCAATTTCAACCGGGACCGTAAGAATGCCTTCAAGATCAAAAGGACCGGGAGGTCTCTGAGGGATTCGATCAAGGGTGACAGCCTTCCTCAAATCCCAAAGCTCAGCAAGGCCTCTCCAGACACTCTTCTCCAAGTTCCGAAGACTCGCAACGCTGTCCCGAAGCTTACGCACGAGGAAGCCCGCAAGCGCGAATTGTCACGTTACATCTACAACTTGGCACGCGAGGCAGTCTACGAATCGCCAAACGCCTTCCGTTTCTGTATCCTTTTGTGCACCGCAGATAGTAGGAATGCTCTGGACGTCTACCTCTGCCACGACAACAGCCCCTTCACGTTCCGTCGGAGCGAGATGGATGAACACGACAAGGACCAGATTTTGCGCGTTGGCATCGTCAAGGTCGTCCGGAGCGCAGTATACAACGGTCGGATTAGCGAGATCGACGCTGGCAAGGTTGTATCAGGCTTGTTACCACGAAACGTCTCGGAAATCCTACCGTACGCCACTTTCGAGACCCTAGTCGACTCTCTGTCTTGCAATGGAGGAGGTTTAGACGCACATACGGCCGGTCACATCAAGGATCGATGGACTTCCGTTGAGCAGTTCCAAGATGGATGGGAGTGGCGCCGCCCGGTTGAACCGCAATCTCTACAGCGCTTCGTCGAGATTCCTAAGGAGGGAAATGTATACGAGAAGGGTTCAAAAGAAACGACTCGATATACGGCTCTCCGTCGACTCATCGAATCAGCTATATACGAGTGCAAGGACTGGAAAGGCACATTCTACGCCTCCGCCGCTTCCTCGCTTGAGCGTTATCACGCGGCCCTCATGTCCTCTCGTAAGGATAAAGAATTGCCTCGCAAGCTACAAAGGTACAAGCGCGACTGGACCTTCCGAGAGCAGCGTCTTCTTCGCCGCGGTGCCATCGTCTTGAAGCTGACGAAGCAACACAAGGCTGGCAAAGTGGAGGAAGTAGTACTCAACAAGGTTCGCAAAGCACTGATTCAGTTCGACAAGGCACACTTCAACGACGTGTATGACTTGGAGCAAGATCTGATTGATGTCGCTTCGGATCCCGAGTGCGGATTCAATGCTCAAGATATGCCCGATTATCTTGTCCTCCACCCAGAATTCGACGAAGAGCTCGCTAGCGAGGACGATGAGGCAGTCAAGATGGAACATTACATGGCTGAAACGGTGGATTTCATCGAGGCGGAAGCTGTCCGACTGAAGGACATTGAGAATGCGCAGATTTCGCTTCTGGCGCTCCGGGTTGACGCCAACATGGAGGCAAAGGACAAGAAGATTGAGAAGCGGTGCGGTAAGTTGCATTGTCTCCTCCTACACATTAAACACACTGCTGACGATTTCGCAGAAAATTCAAAGTTCTTCCGGTTCAAGTACCGAAAGTGGGTGCGAGGCAAGCATTGCGTTGCTTCCAACCCTCCCCCCAAGAAGACTTGAGATTGTGACGTAGTTTGGGGCTTTGGTGGCGTATGATGGCGGTCTCACGGTTCTTTTCATTTGTTAACTTTGGTCTTGAAATTTGTTTTACTTCGGGCATCATTGCGGGCGTGTTTGCTTTCTTGAGCATACGAAGGCTCCTCGGTTTGGAGTCTCTTACGATCAGATGACCGTGCAATAGATGCGGGGTTCGGTTTTCCTTTTCATTGTCTGATCACTAAACTACGATTGGTCTGCATGCTTGAAGTCCTCTGACCGAGTCGATCTTGGCGCAAGCTTGAGAATCTCTGACGGAGTTGATGTCGGCATGGATTGGGCTTGATCTCCGTTGATGAAGTTAATCTAACCGTGGGATGAGTGGTTCATGTAATACGAGGCAAATACAATCTCGTTATGGATATCAATCTGTCACAGTCCGCGACCATCTGTCTCCCTGTGTTCACTACTCTCATCCTTCACCATCACCATTCGCCAGCCACGCTCGCACCGACGCCAGCCTCTCAACACTTTTCCCACATAAGACAAGGCGCCCGAGGCCCAAGCGTGAATACTACGCCAACTTAACAGACCATCATATCACCACCTCTCTTCACTTCCGCTATTGTTCTTAACAACGCGACCACCAACATCAGCGCCAGCATCGAGAAGAATTGACAGTCAACAACTGGACTCATCTTACAGAGATAACATGACAGCGCGCACAAACAGCACCATGCAGTTCAAAAATCTCTGGAAGAAGAACGGCGAGAACCACCGAGATTCGCTACGAGTTGCACTGCTACCTTTGCGCAAGTCGGAAGATTCGAGCAGTATACACACTACATCTACCAAACCTACCTCGACCCTGACGCCACCGAAGACTACGAGGCCGCTCAAGGCCTTCCTTGAGAAGGTGATCAAATCCAGCAAAGCATCTTTCCCGCCTCAAATAAAACCCAGGCAGCTGCAGAAGAAACACGCAGAGCCGCCTGAACCTGAACGTGCAGCTCTAGACATGCTGCCACCGAGCGAGTCGCAGCAGCAGTTTGCTACCCCAAGGCATCGGGTCGCCAGTGTGACGTCATGAGACGTTGGATGTATACGTCCATAGCAGGTTTGAGACGCGCATCTGCGGGAGCCGAGATTCGTGGAGAAACTGGCTGTATTAGGACGCAATTCTCGCTCGCCCATCGCTCCGCCTGTTACTACTTCCACATCCACATCCACCTCCATCTTTGAGCCTATCATTATGCTAGAGTTTCTAAAACAGGCCAAGAAGGAGGGTAATGGATTCGATTCACTACAGCGACAATAATTATATGAGCAAGTTGGAGAGTTGGACAAGTGCCCCTGCGCCCGCGAAGACACATATAAGAGCAATATAGAGAGGAATTTAAGTCCAAGGCCATTCCACGACCAACGTTCGATAATACCGACATGTAAGACGACATGTCCACGCCTACCGACGCGACCATTGCGATGCTGGGGTTCCTTGACGAGACCTACCTAGGGAGAGAAAGAAAAAAAATGAGATTGACTTGTTCGGCCGCGGTCGCTTGGATGGATGGGGGGCTGTGTTGGGAGCATGAATGATATGGATTAGGGGTTGAAATGCGGTTGTGAAAGGGATCATTTGCTCTCTACTAGGGGAGAGCATCGTTGAGACTATGTACTGAAGATGCAATAATAGATGCAATAATGCGCAGATTCGAGATGGAGATGGAAATAGAAACAGATAATTATGGCATTTTGTATTTAATACAAAACTGTCCACAGATGTTCCACGTGTCGCCGTACCATTGTTGCCTGACCTTAGACAGTCAGCTTCTGATTGGTCTATACGAACTTGGCGTATGATGTAAGCGAAAATAACCAGCTAGAACGGCTGATTAATAAGACATCTGTTAACGCCGATTTCGAACCTATTGGGAAGCGGACAGGAGACATGCGCGCGGCTGGAATACGTCTAGTGCGGCACGGACCTCACGTTAAATCTCCGCGCGTCTGTCTGTCACAAGCTTGGTGCAAGGCCCCTTCGGACAACTTTATGGCCATGTCCAACCCCTCGCACTCACGATTCCCTCCGCACCGCCCTCCCTAACCTCACCCTCGCGCTTCACGCTGGAGAAACGACGACGCCTCAAGTCGCCGGCGGTCGACATGCTTCGGGCCCTGCCCATGCGGCTTACACGCCGGCCCTGGAAGTTTCTGTTCCCGGGCCTTCTCCTATTCTTCTTTGGCTACACTCTCTCGCGATCGAGGTTCCAAAGCAAGAGCGGACCCCCCAGAACAAGGTCCTACTTCCCACCCCTCAGATACCCCGGGTCCTCGCCAAACTACTGTGAGAACTTCCCCGTCGCCCTGCTCGACAGCATCCAGGTCGTGCTGAAGACGGGCGCCGGCGATGCAGAGAAGAACCGCGTGCACATCAACACCATCACATCATGCATCACCAACCTCATCATCGTGTCCGACCATGAAGAGCAAATTGGCGAGCATACCGCTATCGACATACTCTCTGAACTCCCAGGCTCGTACGCAATCGACAACGCCGATTTCCAAGCTTACGCCGCCCACAAAAAGGCCCATGCCGAGGGCGACAAGATCAACTATTCGCACGAGGGAACGCGCCTAGATCGCTTCAAATTCCTGCCCATGGTGGACAAGGCGTACGCGGTGAATCCACGCGCCAAATGGTACGTGTTCCTCGAGTCGGACATATACTTTTTCTGGGATACGTTGTTTCGTCAGTTAGAGCAGCTGGACCCTACCCTGGAGCATTACTTGGGATCACCGGCCCCGGGATCTGACGATCAATACTTTGCGTATGGCGGCGCCGGTATCGTGCTTTCGCAGGGTCTAATGAAGAATCTGATCCCTCCAAAGGGCTCTGTAGAGGGTGGCGATAATCGCTTGAGCGTGCGCTACGAAGATTGGGCCAAGGATGATCAGCGCGGCGATGCCGTGCTGGCCAACGCCATTCGAAATGCGACTGGCGCAAAGTTCACAGCTCTGTATCCGACATTCTCAGGCGATGAATTGAAGAAAGTAAAGGTCGATAGGGATAGGTGGTGCACACCACTACTATCTCTACACCGCTTGTCAACAAAAGAGATGGAAGATTTGTGGAAATGGGAACGCACACGCCCTTACAACCAAGTAAGTGCAGCCTCGTTTCATCCCAAGACAATACAGTTTTAACTATCGTAGAAACCCTTCGTTTACTCTTCCCTCCTCGCATACACACATTCCCACCTGAAGAAGGAAGGTTCCTCCCGCGAATGGTGGGACAATCTCTCAGAAGCCCCCGTCCCCAACGACCGCCCCGCCCACCGCAATGCCGGTTCCTGCGGCTCCGAATGCAGCAACGATGGCAACTGCCTTCAATGGTCATACTCACAAACCGTATGCCGCTTCGCAAACTACGTGAAACTCGGGAACGCGGTCGACCGAGAGAATGGCGGACAAGGAGAGTTTACAAGCGGATGGGAGCTGAGGAAATTGGGCGAGTTGGGATTCAAAGTAGATGAAGAGAGCGATATCAATGATACCTGTGAAGAGGTGAAGTGGCTGACGCCGAAGGCATGATAACATTGGATAGATCTTCGATCTGCATAGAGAGATGAAGAAGGGGTTTGGATGATTGAGGGATTTGGATGTTGTCTGCTTGTGAAAAGACGGAGGCGTTGAATAGGAACCACCATGGGGCATTTGGCTATGTTGGCGCGACGCGATTAAATCTATCAGCGATGCAAATAGGTATGCAACGTTTGGCGTTTTTTTGGATTGATTTTTACATCCTTCCTTCCATGTTGTATAACCTCTGTTGAAACCAGTACCCCCATTTTTGGATCGATCATGTCATGAAAAGGCATACACACGCATACGTCCAGCGGGATTTATCTCAGCATTTGAGTTGTGGCAAGGTATATGGTGGTTTAGTCTGTAGAAGATGATATATTCCACAGTCTATACTTGTCTTTGTTTCGTTGGCTCGATTATGATGAGATGGATTGTATACGGGCAAATCACCTCAGACGGATCTTGGAGAGCGAACGCAACAAATACGGCGTACAATTGAATCGACGTTGCCATTCCGGGTATACATACTTGGGAAGCCCACGTCCGTCGTGGTTGATCTGTCATTCTCTCGGAAAGAATAACTAAATGAGTTTGTTGTGCAATGTGTACATTACTACATGGCTACACCAAGTAGGGTTACTATGTAGGCACACCTTGGCAATCAACCAAGTTTCAGGCATGATGACTGACTGAGGTGTCAATGTCTTGGCAGCTTCTGTCGATTCATTCATCGCTCCTCCTCCTTGCTTCTCGACTCCTCCCACTGTGCCACTGCTGCCTGCACCGTCTTCTTCTTCATCAACACTCACTCACATCGACGACCCATTTACGTCGTGGAATACCCGGCCTCTACGCGCTCATTCTGGAACCGACACTTGCTTCCTTCCCAGAAGAACTATATATAGAACAGGCGCCTCAATGATGCAACAATACGTATCGATTGTGTGTGTGTGTGTTTGCAGAGCTACAAAATCTCTCTAGCCAGCCCACCGTACATACGTTACGACTTGGTCCCAGGCCTTCGACAACCCCCCCCCCCCGCTTGAAACCCCATTGCGATCCTTATTTTAAGGAAAAGATCGGTATGCGACCCTTGCGGCTGTTCTGTTGGTTCCTGCAGCTGCGAGTATCGGAGGCACAAAAGAATTTCACGGTGCGTAGTATTTCAAAACCCGGCTCTCCGGACCGCAACCAATCTATCTTACCCCTGCACCTCCCCACGAAACCCCATAACCAACGAACCTCAGGACGGCTGTCTCGATATGATATAGCCCGAAGGTCGCTGCCTTAAATACAATCATCATATCACGGCCTTATCCAAGTTGACCATTCATCTAACGGTCCTACTATGGAATGTTCAGGAGGTTCTTTCCGGCCACTTCCGCTCCACAATTGGGCAAGCTTCAGGAGTTATATGATGAAAATTAATATGTGTGAGGGACGTTAGGAAACACCGGGTTCACAATACGGCTTTCTAATGGGAGACGTGGGTAATTTGATATGGGCGAGGATGGGTAGAACTGAAGTGGGTGATTTGAAGCAAGATGGAATAGAGTACAAAGCAGGAACAGTTCGCACCATCTATATCACTGCACCGGGATCACTCACCACAACAGATCGCACATCGTCAAGATGCACAGCTACTCTCTCGCTATCGTTCTGCTCGCAGGCACCGCACTCGCACTCCCCCCCCGCTTCCATGCCGCTGTCAAACCCTCATGCCCCATTGTTTTCGACGGACGCATCCCCGTCGGCACCGCACCCACATCTTTCGATACCTACGCGACTGCCACATATTTCAACCCAGATTACGTGAAGAATCTCACTACCAAGTGGTCTGAGATTCTCAAGTTCCCAACTGTCGACCCCTCGCGTTTTGATGGCACGGATTATATCCCCCTCGAGGTCACTGTAAACGACAAGAGTATCTTCCAGACTCAGAATGGGTTCAGACGGGCGGGTTTGCAGTTCTTGAAAGATACCAGCGATGGGCCAGGAACAGTCGGTGTGAAGACACTGCATTGGAGTGTTAGGCAGGATGCGGCCAGGCCATTGAATCTGACCCACGAGTACTTGGTAAGCTCTATTAATAAAAGCGCCCTTTCTATTCTTGACACTCCTCTCGAGTAAGGGATATGTGTTGCCACTAACGAGTTATTATATAGAACGCCTGGCACGAGGCTGCGGACTACTCATCCAATCAAATCCAATTCCAAGCCGGCCAAATCATCGGTGGATCCGCCGCCGACAAGAACAACTTCAAGATCCTCAACCGCTCCGGCAAGAGTCTGTACTCGGTTGCCATCGACAAGACCAACTGGCAGAACTTTGCCATCAAGTTGGACTACAACCAAAAGTAAGCTCCCTCAATACACACGCACCATCCCTTGTGCGGAACTGGCATGTTCTTCCGAAAGGAAATGCTAACACTTCGTTCAGCCAAGTCCAGATATATTACTCCGTCGGCGCCGCAGCACTGAAATCCGTCGCGGGCCCCGTCGCGGCCGATATTTCCGGAGGTGGCCAGTTTCAGCTCGGCATACTGAAGAAGCCTACTGGAACAAGCGATGTGGTCAATGGTGGATACCAAGAGAAGAACCTGAACGAGGGCCAGATCTACGGCGGGCTGTTCTTAGAGGACAGTGCTGACGGATGTGTGACGTTGTAGAGAGTCTCACAAATAAGAGGGAGGGGGGGACTGTGGTAGACATATCCTCGACACCACGGGGTGTACATGTATATATATATATGGATAGTACGTAAGGGGAGTGTAAATATTTCGAGCTTTCTTTCTTTCTCAGCAGATGGTATAATGACCATGGACCTTCTTTTCGAATGTTGAATAATCTTAGACCAAGGTACGATTTCGTCGTTGGATCGATTAATTGATTCAATTGATATTCACGTTTTCACTCTTTGGTTCCCCTTTGCAGCTAACAAAACACCACCGCCACTTTCCATGCAGCAGCAGCAGCAGCAGCAGCAGTAATTAACGCCTTTTCCTACACAATGCTAATTAAATCTTGAAAGCACACTGCTTTGCTTTGGTTCAGTCTAGTAGCTTTCTTTACAAACGACACACAAGTCCGACAAAGTTTCTCTTCTCTTCTCTTCTCTTCTCTTCTCTTCTCTTCTCTTCTCTTCTCTTCTCTTCTCGAGGTACGTAACTACTTACTGTACAAAATTGTCAATTCTAGTTCGTCGTCGTGGATAGATAGATAGAATACTCGAGACATGCATGTTTGTCAAGGCCAGGCCGGCCGTAGGGTAGGCCAGCCAGATATCTACAGTAAGTAGGCAGACCAACCATCCACCCTTATTATATCCCCACAATAGATGTATAATATATGTACCATGTACATTACATTACATTACATTACATTACATTACATGCATGCCAAGAATATATATTTACTACTCGACGCTGTGTGTTGTTGCCTAAATGTCATTCATTCATTCATTCATTCATTCATTCATTCATTCATCACTGGCAGCGCGTTGGTTTGTAGATTTTTATTCGTATTGCTCGTCTTTGTCCAAGGTGCCTTTTTTAATTATTTATTTAAATCGTGGTACAATTGAATGGGAAATAGGAATGTGGCCTGTCTGGGTGTGTATGTATGTATGTATGTATGTATGTATGTATGTATGTATGTATGTATGTATGTATTGGACACCAATTCTATAGAGAACCCATACTTTACAACCGAGCAAGGAATAGGTAATCAAGGTTGATTGAATAAGTTGCGATATTAGATCAGCCATGTTGAAGCAATCGTGACCGAGTATGTATGTATGTACGTATTGACGCGATTGACTGCTTCCGGCCTAGACATCGCACAGGACCCAGGTAATTAATTATTATATTAGTTAATTCAAAGTAGGATTAGGTTTTACGTAGATTTTGGGCGTTCAAAAGAAGTAATTTTGATTGCTAAGGAATTAGCCGCCCCCAACCCCTGGGCTGAGTGTACATGGCTTGCTTTTTTCTTGCTCCGTAGTAATCGAAAAATAACCGAAAGTTTAAGAAAGATAAAGAGGGAGTTGAGTTACTATTATTATACGTACGGTAGTAGTAGTAGTAGTAGTAGTAGTAGTAGTAGTAGTAGTAGTAGTAATAGTAGCACAAAGAATCCATCTTTTGTTGGTACCTTCTTGAGACACGGTCACGTGTCAAGGTCACGTGGTCTTCTTCCACATAATTTCGGCCTCATGGTTCCTTCGGGCACATTGCTATACCACATCACCAAGTATCTAACATGAGATCCTCGGATAACAAGAATCATGCGCTTCTCACCAAAGTACTATGATGGAAGCTTACGCTGTGGGGAAGAAAAGAACACACTCTGCTGTAATGAGGGCAAGGGCCAGTGGGTTATCAATCGGACGATATTCGATACGAACTCGAATCAGAATGCTGCATCGTGTACTGTATCGAGTGCATTGAGTGGTGTCACGAGTACCGCAGCAATTACAAGTCCACAGTGATGGGCTTTGTACAAAGCAAAATCGCATAACATCGAATCCATGGAGATAGCTGAAAGGATTTGGAACAAATCTTTCGCTTGCACCCTGTTCATAGTCGCAGAATCCGTCATGAAAGATGGTGTAATAAGAAACTGATTATAAAGTCCTTCCAGGTCTTTTGATGATCCCACTCCATATCCCAGAATGTAAGATCACATCCTCAATACAAAAGGAAGAAAGGAATTACGTAGAGACAGTCACATGCATGATACCTTACTCCCATAGAGTTGGTCTGTAGAGGGACCAATCTCTCTGATGTCGCGAGATGAAGAAACCTGTAGTTGGTAGAAAGCACTTGGACTCCAATACTACACATCCAATGTTTGAAGTCGGCTAGTGCGATCCGGTTCAGGCTTCGGAGGTTAGACTCGGCGCTTGAATTTCACCATCATAGGCTGGTTTTATTGTCAGTAGAACTCTCCCTGTGTACTGGGGTCCAACTCACCCTCTTCTCATTAACGATGTAAACTTTCTGGCCAATTCCCCACTTGTCACTTTCTTCGCACACTTGCACGTCGAAACTAAAGAGAACGGCGGAGATGATGAGACGTATCTCGTGATAGGCAAAACTAATCACCAACTCAGATCAGTCCGGCTACAGGTTGGAAGATGATATGGCTCATCTTAACATAGAAGTGGGACACTAACCTCTTGCCAATACAATTCCTGGCCCCATAAAGGAAGGGTTGCCTCGCGCCTTTCTTGTCAGACGCATATTCATCGCCGATCCAACGTTCGGGAATGAATTTATCAGGGTCGCGGAAGTTGGACGTCGAAGTGCTCGCCGCGTGGATCGAGACAGATACGATAGTCTAGAAAGAAGTCAAAATTAATGCACAATAGCCTCAATATATAGAGGCTCCATGCAAGTGAAAGATCATACCTCGCCAGGCACGTAGCCTCCATCAATAACCATGCCCTCTGGCGGCGTTACTCTAGGCAATCCAATCTTTACAGGCGAATAGACCCTTAGCACCTCCTCGATGCATGCCTGAAGATATGGCAGCCCAGAGCACTTCTGCATCGTGATATCTTCGAGGGAATCAAATGAGGAACGGACCTCTTTGATGAGTTTTGAGGAAACGACGGGGTTGGTATGGAGATACCAGAGTAGGGCCGTCATGGTGCTCGCAGTTGTTTCCGTTCCTGCTAACACTAAAGACGAAGTTAGAACAAAGGTTCAATATTCAATTTGAAAATGGGATGCGCACAGAGGAGCAAGGCGTGTGTGCACATTTCCCGATTCGTAAGTTTACGATCGTACTTGTTCTCGCGGAAGACGGTAGCCCAGATATCTGTGCCTTTCTCCGGTGCGCTTCTCTTGATGCGCATGTTCACTGTCAATCGTCAGTGATGCAAATCTTTTCGTATTCGGTCTTATCCAACCCAACGCGTACCTTGCTCCGATGAAAACTTGAATGGTGCGTTCAATCGCTCGACAAAGATGTGCGAAATTAGAGAAACAATCGGCTGCAGAGCCTTCAAGTACGCAGCACTCGTGAACACCACTATAATAACCAGATTCCAGAATTGGCCTGAGATCCAATCTAGATACTCCATGCGCTCGATCATGCCGAATGACTGAGAGAATGCAAAGTTGCCCATGATGTCAAATGACACGTACATGAAGAAGCGTGTCATATCGATAGGTTCCAGGGGGTTTTCCTTCATACAGCGAGTTATGCGGGCAACCGTCTGCTTCATGATTTCTTTGAAGTGAGGCTAGAGGAAGAGGTCAGACGGAAAAGAGCGTAGTGAGATATCAGGAGGTCGGCCTCACTTCTTGTTCCCGGAGATTCTTGTCGGAGAATGCAGGGCTAAAGACCCTGCGAAGCACCGTGTGGTCGGCATCGTCGGCTCCTTGTATCTGAACATGTCGTCAGCCTTGCTGAGTTATGAAAGAAATCAGGAGGAGTTTACATTATCGAATTGAGGATTGTCCTTTCGATATAACCCTCTCCATTTGCGTCCTGCAGATGGGCTTCCTGGACCATAGACTACGTGGACGAATTAGCTCAGTGACTAAAAGATAATTCCGGTCAGTGTAGACTTGCTATCTCGCCATGCCTCCTCTGTAGCATAGCTCAGCTCATTCGGATTGACTCGTACCACGTGACCATACTTCTACTCGAATATAAGCATGTGCCTTCAAGCGTATGCTCGATATTTACTTGCCACGTGGCAACGTGCTACCCAGTCCGGTAAGTGCCCAATAGACACATAATACAAGTAGGGTATAGGGGTCGCTCGGGCGAGTAGAGGTCCGGGATAGACTTTGAGAGAATGGAGGGAGACATTGTAGATGGCTTTGACACCGCAGAAGCCAATATACTAGCGATATTAGTTGAGAGAGGATTGTGGTATTTTGATAAAATTACCAGGGATAGAAGGATCGAAATTAATTGAACCCAATCTACTCTTTCAAGAAGGGTGAAGACAGACATATTCTGATCAAGCGAACGACCAGTATAGATGAGGAGAAAGTAGTAGGGTTTATGCCGAGCACTCGGGGTTAGTTCTGGTTACGACACGAAGGATGCAGAGAATTATGGTATATCAAACATAGAGGCAGTACACAATCTATATTATATAAACTTGTCAGGTCTGCCCAAGAACCCCGAGAACGACCAAGAGCTGCCAACAAGGGTGCTTGGGAGCGGGGTTCTGCGTTCTGCATGCACATGCGCTTGGTCTTATCTTGATTGAATCGTCACTCATGACTGCTGGGCCAAGCGGGCAGAATTCCGGATGTGTAGTTGATTCGCTTTTAAATGACTCTGGTAACAGTGATCCATACCTAAGGTAAGGCCTGAGTACAGGAACATCGGAATAAGGTACGGGGATAAACAACCGCTCTAGTTCCATTCGAGCAAATTCGCAAGGCTGAAGATGAACCCCATAGGTAACGCGCATCAATGTTGCAAGGCTGAAAATAAACCCCGTAGGTAATGGGCATCAATGCCGCAAGGCTGAAGATAAAACCCCGTAGGTAATGCGCATCAATATTGCAATTCAATTGTAACAGAGAGCTAGAGCATCATCTCATTGTCCAAGACAGGTTCGTATTGACAATATTTGAGAATATCCGTAGTCAGAAACTTCTTCGAGGCAACGTCTTACTCCCAGTGTCTACGAAAGAAAACTTGATGAATTCTACATCACGTCCACATGTTACATGCGTGTATGCCGTTCGATCGACTTATTCGCCGTTCAAGAGGGAAACTCAAGTATTGGTTTTTGTACTTGGCATGTATGATCCCTGTCCTGGTCTGATCATGTGTATGCAAAGGAGGTGGGACAGACTGCGGGGGGAGCATTTTCAATCACCGTGAAAGCATATAGCCTTATCTACTCAAAGGAGTAGAAGATTTACCTTTTGCTCCGCAACAATTATACAACTCGCCCTACGTGTTCTGTCTCAATATAGTGGTGCCGGCATTTTTAACGCATTATGGGGAAATATTGTCCGTGCTATCAATGTCGTCCAGGACCGAACTTGGAGGCGATGAGCTTTTTGTTAATAGAGCTGAGATGATAATTCTTTGACCAACATGCTGTCTCTAAACGGAGAGGATCCATCACAGATCTATGCAGGATGTTTAGGAGCGTATGATTTGGATCGCTTATATTTGTATCAATTCGGGACCCGTTGTAGTCTCTATAATTACTCTGATCTCGTACATTAATCGTCTGGAGTGTGGACAAAAAACATGCAGACGTTATGCTCGTGTCTTGGAGCCAGTTTATCAACGGCTTTCTTGCCGGATTGGAATACATATTCGGTCTTATCATTTGGGTTCGAAAGTCCAAATCAGCGCTTCCACACTAAGAACCATAACACAACTGATCAAGGTCCCAAAATACGCTGAAACATGTATTTGAAGACTGTAGTAGACCCGTGGAGTCACCGCTTAGGCCACCCACGTGCAAGCCCCGTCACGTGATCATATATGGGTACAGTCCAACGAGTCAAATCCGTCCTTAGTTTTGAATCTCCCGGGGCTAGAACAAGACATCCCTTTCTCAGAGCTATGTTCCCCAGGTATGCATATGTTTCCAAGAGATTGACGCAGAGTAAGAAAAATAATAATATACGAAGCGCGCAGGAGATTCGCAAGGACAGTGAAGATGCAGCCACCATTCACAAGCACACATGCCACTTTTTAATCTTAGTTCCGGGAGAGAGAAAAGGGCAAGGATGTTGTTGCATGTGCGTACCCTCTGAACTTCTTTTGTATATATATATATTGGAAGAAAAGAAATAAGATGAGGTTGAATGCCTATTAGTTGAGCATAGCAATAACAGCTAGCTGATTCCACCCCTCTCTTTCATATAAACACTTCGGCATACTCTATACGCAATATTCTGACGTTTGTTCGGTTGCAATAGACCGGGTAGGGCCATGACAGGCCTGGCGTATCCCTTTCCAAAAGACTCCACCCACCCACCCACCAACCAGGCATGCGGTCGGTCCTCCTTGTCCTTACGTTCCCTTACAGAGCGAGTAGAAAAGCTGCAAGATAGGGCAGTTAGTCCCCCATGTACGAAACAAGAACAAGCGATAGAGAAAAAAAAGAAAAAAAAGGGGATCGATTGAACAGCCCCTCATCGGATGGGGTCTCTTCGGAACAGATTTGGATTTTAAAAAGAAAGGAAAAAAAGAATTGAAAGTCTTGAGAAATCAATCTTTCGAAGCGGCTCCAAGACCCAGATTAGTCTCAATCGTGAGGAAGAAAAAGAAAGAAAACAGCACACGGTCCAGAATAAATCCGACGAAGCCCCTTTCTTTTGTACAAATGTCAAAGGTTAAGAGCAAGAGCAAGAACAAGACCAGTAGTGTTGAACGGATGAACAACAGTACGAGTGTAATAAAATAAACGGTGCCATAGACTCCACACTGTCTCCAAATGATAGATCCATTCGTGTCCGAAGGAAGAAGAAGAAGAAGAAGAAGAAGAAGAAGAAATCTCTCGGTCTATCTATCTATCTATGCTCGCAACTAAATCAAGCGTAACAGAAGAAGACAGCGAACTCTCTCTCTCTCTCTCTCTCTCTCTCTCGGTGTGTGTCTCTCTTATACATATTTATTATTAGAAACTTCCACGACTCACAAACCCCAACATCGGTCTTCTCTGCATCATTGGCTTTTCTAAAGTCTTCACGGAACAATGTAATGTGGGAAGCGGCGGGTTTTGAGAAGAAGAAAAAGGACAACACCACTCTGACACGTGGCAGAGCGATTTGTAGAGAAGAAGGTCAGTTCGACGGATGGACGAGCTGGGGGTGGAATTTGAAAATTTAAATGGACATAGTTCGCACATCATAATTCTGTGGTTTCAAGATGTAATAAGTATTCGCCTGTTTTGCCAACCATTGCTATGTGCACACTTGCTTCGTCAGTCTCACATCGTTCTGTCGCCTTTCTCAAAGGCCCCCTCCCTCCTGATATCTTTTGCCACACTCCATTCAACGCCTGCCCCTCAACCGCGGATCTAATCGCTAGTCCGCCTTCATGTTGACCACACAGCGAATGCAGTCTCCTGCCTTCATATCGCCAAATGCCTGGTTGATCTTGGAAAGTGGCTGTCTGTGTGTAATGAATTCATCGACCTTGAGCTGGCCGTTCAGATAGTCGTCCACGAGACCAGGAAGTTGCGTGCGGCCCTTGACACCACCGAAAGCACAGCCCTTCCAGATGCGGCCGGTGACCAGTTGGAACGCTGTTATCGTACGTCAGTACATAGTTGAAAAAGTTAGAGTAGGGTATAGGAAGAACCTACGTCTCGTGCTGATCTCCTGTCCGGCAGCCGCAACACCAATAACAATTGACTCTCCCCAACCTTTGTGGCACGCCTCTAGCGCACTACGCATAACGTGTACATTGCCCGTGCAATCAAATGTGTAATCGCAGCCACCATCCGTCATCTCAATCAGCTTCTCTTGGATGGACTGACCGCCCAACTTGGTCGGGTTGACAAAATCGGTGCCGCCAAACTTCTTCGCCCACTCCTCTTTCGAGTCATTGACGTCAACGACAATGATCTTCCCGGCTTGGTTCTTGACAGCACCCTGGATGACAGACAAACCGACACAGCCAGCACCGAAGACGGCGACATTAGAGCCCTTCTCGATACCACCCCGACCGGCAGTGATGACAGCGGCGCCGTAACCGGTTGTGATGCCGCAGCCAAGCAGACAAGTCCGGTCCATAGGTGCTTTATCGGTGATGGCGACGACTGAGATGTCGGCGACAACGGTGTATTGAGAGAATGTGGATGTGCCCATGAAGTGGAGAAGGTCTTTGCCTCTGCACTTGAAGCGTGAGGTGCCATCGGGCATTAGACCTTTGCCTTGTGTGGCGCGAATCTTGCCGCAAAGGTTGGTCTTTCCAGATTTGCAGAACTTGCATTCGCGGCATTCGGGGGTGCTATACAATCATTAGTCTATATTGAAGGTAGGGTCGTGATATGCCAACTCGAATGACAGTGTGGATGATGAATCAACTTACTAAAGCGCAACGACATTGTCTCCAACCTTTACACTCGTAACACCCTCACCGACAGACTCGACAATACCAGCACCCTCGTGCCCTAGCACAATGGGGAATGCGCCCTCGGGGTCTTTCCCGGAGAGTGTGTACGCATCTACATGACCTAGTCAGTAACCAACTAATCATCTTACTTCCTCCAGGTCACGGCTACAAAAGGATTGAAGGAGACGGAGTAATGGACTAGTACTCACCGGTATGGCAGACACCAGTGTAGTAGATCTGAATCCGCACCTCGTGTGCCTTTGGCGGTGCAACCTCAATGTCTTCGACCACTAGATCCTTGCCGGCTTCCCAAGCGACAGCTGCCTACACATAGGGTTAGCTTTGCGTCCCAAATGCCTTTAACCCCAGCCTCTTCCATGGTTGAGCCTGTCTGTGTCTCTTCCCCGTGTCCATACATATATAGTGTCCCACTCTTTTGCGGATCCGCACGCCAAGCTCGGATTTATCGATACGATGATGGGGAATGGGGGAACCGCGAATGTGTTGGACATGGAATTGACGATATGGAGGAGGGTGGAGGAGGATAGAGCGTAGGCAAACGTACCTTGCACGTGATGGTCTACTCAACGTCAGTACACACTCTTCACAAGAGCTTTTCGGGCTTTTCGTCCGCTCCCGATCTAATACGGAAGACGTACCTTTCCTACGGTATCCGCGGGCATGTCTGCGGTGTATCTTGTTCAATCCTTGAACTGTGAATGTGTGTCCGATCTGAGATGGTAGGACGTGGAAGGATGGAGAATGTAGTGTGAGAGAAAGTAAGAAGGAAATCAAGAACAAGAACAAGAATGAACTGACGGCAGTCCCTCGCCCTTTAGTATCCGCATCAGATGTGGGGTTGCGCTCTACACACCTCCCGCTCCGAAGAAATGACGCCGAGCATTGTTGCCCCTCCAATCAACCCCTCAATCGCGGGGCAATGTCGGGCATATCCTCGTTCGCTCACAGATCGCAGATATATCGGCGCAATCGGAGGCTCGGGGGAGTCTTCGGGGCAGATTTAGCACCAAGTTTGTTACTGTTGACAGCCTTGGGTCACAACCGTCGGGGGGTTTTCGCTCGATCCGGGCTTGGGTATTAGTTGTTGCGTTGGGGCTTGGCGGATGCGGAACGGATTGCCATATCGGGAGATGGTAAACGCATTGGACGAAGAACACATACATACTTGTAAAAGAAAACAATAACGAGGGATAGTGCATAATATCAATGACATTTAGAAAAGGGGACTGCCACTGTTTGGTATAGAGAGCCACAACGCCAATAATGCAACTCGTGTACATACCCTCAAAGCACCGCCATCGCACGATTTTACGCCCCCCCCCAAGACAAACGTACTTACTGTTTGATTACTCTCTCCAGTCCCTCTCGTACCCTGAATTTATACCCTTGTGTTAGCGTTCCACTTCGCATCTTCATCCAACGCCCTCTCGTCCTCCCTCTCCTCAATAAGATGCTCAGGAGTGCTGGCCCTTGTCCCCAAACTCCCTTCCTTGTTCTCCTTGGCCGCCTTGCTTTTACTCCTACCCATCTTCCTCCCCCAGCTCGCGCTCCTTAGCCTTCCCCCGTTCTCTTTTTCCTCCTTGATCCCATGACTCCATCTCTTCCTCATCGGCGGCTTCTGGACGTCCAGCCCAATGACGCCCCGAATGACCTCGACCTCGGCATGGTCTCTCGTGTTCCGCATGCGATGTACCCACCTGCACTCGCCATTCTCGAAAAGGAACTCTCCACCTACTTGCTTGTAGTTGCCGCCTTTGAGAGCCTTGTCTCCCATCTTCAGACTTTGGACGACTGATTGTAGGGATGTGACGAAGAGGTTCGACTGGATATAATTGGGCTTCTTGCCGAGATTGAGTGTGCGTGTCATGCCCAAGTAGTCGTAGAGCTTTTTCGACGGGTCCGCATAGACGGGGAAGGGGCATGCTGTCGTCTCCACGTACATGTCGATGAGTTCAGGGCGACCGCATCCAATGACGGTGATGAAGGTCGGTGTGGGTAGGGCTAATAAACTCTCGGGCGTAATACTGGATGACAGAGTCCTCAGGTATTCCTGACACTGTCCGCAGAAGAAATGCCGCACGAAGATGACCATCTGCCGAGGCGCAATGCCCACACCGTTGTATACGTCCTTGAACGGCCTGCTCGCACCTTTATTGTCCAGTAGCAGAAGGTCTCCCACCCTCTCTAGGTCCGCCTCAGAAGGCAGATCATCGTTGACGTCCACATTGCCCGAAAAGTCTAATTCTTCCTTCTCCAGTGTGGGAACTCTGCCCTTTGTATCGGTGGAAGATGCGGTGAGAGGAACAGTGGAAGTAGCAGTAGTATCTGTGCCAGACGTAGAGGGCGGGGGCGTGGGTTCGGTCGTAGAGGGTTGCGTGTTTTGCGCCGTGGTGGTGGTTTGCGGCGCAGTCGCTGTGGGTATCGCAGTCTCTGCTGATGGCCTCGTTTCTGTTGCTTCTGTTGGCTTCTTGAGGTTCGCGGTATCCATCACTGGCGGAGCTTCATCTGTGGTTGATTTCGCCATTGTGGTCGTGGTGTTTAAGGTATTAGAAGTGGGGTTCCTGGAGCTTAGGTGTGTGAGCCTCGGCGTGAATCCCTGCCGTCACAAATCTTAAGAACCTGAGGGTTCGATATGTACAGTAAGATGCTGCGTGGTTTGGTGTTGTACGGAGAAAGTTGAAATGCCAACTATAAGTTAACAGCAGCTGCAGACCTGGCGCGAAGGGCTGGCCTAAGACAAGTTTCACGCCGCATGCTGCAACCCGCAAACTAGGTACAGCGAACAACATAAGCTCCCAAGCGCCTACGTCAGTGGCCCTTGTCCCGTTTCCTCTGCCAGCCGCTCTGGATTGTGGCTGAGCCCGCAAGATGTCGCCCCCAAGATCAGTAGCGCGAAGGCAAAGATCGAGCCGCCGACGACAGAGGCGCTGGTGGCCAACGATACAACTCTCAAGTCCCGAATTTGTGACGATAATTAGGGCGTATGCAAAAGTGATGCTTCAGTCGTGTTTCAAGTGATGCTGGCTGGGGTGCGCTTTCCTTAAATGGACTAGCTCTCACAGTCTCAAGAGCTCCGTTCGTCACGTGGACTCGCTATGTCGGCATTTACAGGCCGATTTAATGTTCTTAACAACTGCATACCTCCTTGAACAGCATGGTTAGGAGGGGAATAAGTTTATAAATTAGGATTACATATCGTATAAGAGTCTGCTTCAAGTCCTTTCAAGCATAAACTTCATCATTGCAAGTTTTCTAGAGACGCAGGCTTGCAACGATTTTGGAGTTCCCGTCCCACTTAACACGTGACGGACAGCATTCTTTCGGCTCCCCTACGTACTTCACCTGCACGTTTCCCGCAACGAACCCGTGCACTGTATCACAACTGCGATCGCAAATTCTACCATTGGAATCTAAGAGATTGTTTTATTTTTATTTTTATTATTATCGTTATCATTATTGCTATTGTAATTCATGTGCACGAATTAATTCATGTGCACGAATTTGTGAGATGGGGAAGCAATGTAGCTGCCCATGATCGAAGAAGATGATGCAGAAAAGGGGGGAAAACACCACCGACGCCTCGCCGAGAGTCCTTTTCTTTTTCTATCCACACCCAGAAACCATTGGGAATCACTATGGCACCCTCCACCCTCAGGCGCCTTGCCCGCTTTGTTTATTCGACAAAAGACATTTTTCTTCCCCTCCAATGTCTCCTCCCAACATGGATGTGTTCCTCACTTCTTCGACGATTCCTTCTTCGATGATTCCTTCTTCGTGGCCTGATCCGCACAAAGCTTCCGAATTCTGTTGAGGAGGATCTCGTACTTGTTGTTGTCTGCGGAGTCAGTGCCGTGACAGTTACGCTTGGTCTCGAGAGCCTTTCGCGAAGCTTCTCTCGCGCTCAAAAAGTCGCCGTGATATTCGCAAACCATGGCGATGTCAACATACCTGTCATTCTTTTAGGATCTATTTTCCAAGTAGGGTGTCAAAATGATACAAAGAAACAATGGTAACTTACACGCTAGCCAGGCGCTCCGTGCGATCCCCTTCCTGAATGTGGAGTCCAGCGAGCTCTAGGAGCAGGTTTATAAAGTTTTGGTCCTGAAATCCTTCCTCCATGCGTGGCCCGTGGAAGAACCTGGTGGCCTCTAGCAGCTCGGTAATACGGTAACGCCTCTCGGCCGACTTGGACGCGTAGGATTTTGGATCATCATCATCACCGCAGGCGGGGCAATCGCAGATGAAGCCATAGTGCTTGAGTTCCCAGCGGCGCAGCATCTTGTCGTGGGTCATGTCGCAGTATGAGAGCGTGATCTGATCACCCTTCTCGACTTGGTTCATGATGTGGATCGTTTCCTTGCGGATGGCTTCGTTCCATGCGAAGGAGGCATTGGGATTGCAGGAGTGGTTGAACCGAGAGGCGTGTGGAAATACGGCAGCACCTTTTCCCATCTCCATGCAGTTGGTCTGGAAAATGCTGATCAGGGATGGTTCCTTACCTACACGAGCGTTGTGTTGCTCTGCGATTCTCTCACGTTCCTTGGCATCGACGCTGTCGTGGATCTTGCTGGGCCATTGGGATGTGGGCTGGCCGTGGGCCGAGTGGAGGGTGAAGTATAAAGCTTTGTCGGTGGGCGAGAGCTTATCGAAGGACGCCTGTATGTCGGCCTGGTAGTACTTGTGCAGTGGAATGGAAAGGAGAGGTGAGTCGGCGAGGATGCGCGTGCCAGGCTTGAGCGTCTGGGTCGCGAAGCAGCCATAGCCCTTGCCGGGAATTGCGCGAACCTCGTAAAACTCGTTGTCTGTAAGCAAATGTCAGTATTCTTCTGTTGGTATACCGAGACTGCCCGGGGACAGGGTACGGTATGTTTGTTTACTCACCAGGTGCCTTTGGAACGGCCTCGTTCAGAACTTTGACCTCCTCGTGGGTGAAGCCGTCTGTCTTGTGTGCTGCAAGAGACAGGGCCGCCAACCGTTCGCCCAAGCTGACAGACATATCCTCGGGGATGTCGCTGGAGTCTGTAAAGTTAACATTGAACGGGAAGCTCTCTGGTGAGTTTGGGGGGACGCTAGGTGACAGTAGTGGTGAAGGAAAGTGGTGAGCCTCGAGGATGAGTGGCAGGTGGAACTGATTGGCAGATTTGGTGTCGCTGGGGCTTGATATACCGCTATCCATGGTCGGCGTGTTCGTTGGTACTGGCATGGCTGTCGGACTGCCGTAAGGCAGAGGCGGGCTATTTGGGGTAGAAGAAGGAAGGCGAAAAGGGATCGAGGCGGAGGTCGATATGCCAGTGGAAGTATTAGTCGCAGCAGGGAAAGGTGAGCTCGCAAGAGGTGAAGTCGGGCGAGGAGTAAGAGAGAGGTGAGAAGTAAGAGAGAGGGATTTCGCTCTCACGGTCCGATTGGAAAGCATCTTTCTGGCATCGAGCTCGGTGCGAACCACAGAAGCCATGTTGGAGAAGGTGTTGGCGAGTAAGTCTGCGGGGAGATGGAAGTGAAGGGGTACAGGGCAAACAAAGGACAAAGGGCGGGTGTGGGCGAGTGGGTGAGTTTGCTGCCGCCTGCAGCGCACCGAGTTTGTCGAGGTGAGGTGAAGAATGGAACCAAACAGTTTAAATGTTTTATTACCGGCCAGTACGCGTGTACCTGCCTTGGACCCTCCCTACCCCACGCTGCGGTTATCGGAGTTGGAATCCGGGGTTGAAGTATTCTAGGAAGGCGCCGTGCACTGTGTGGACTGTCTTTGCCAGATATCGCACCTACCCCGAGTGGTCACTTACCGTGGGAGACATAACCACTACGTAAAACTTGCCCTATTAAGATACAGCAGAGTGAATTTACTACGCCTATACCTGTCCCTACCGTATAACACGTATAATACGTATAATACGTATAATACGTATAATACGTAGACACGTGAGTCACGCTATGTTTTGCAAAAGTACACAACTATGTTAATAATATCGTCCTTATATTTGCCTCTATCTGACAATTGGCTACTTGTCTTTGCAATTCTTTTCACGAGGCACACACACACACACACACACAATTAAATCCTTAGTCAAGAGCACATCTCATCTTGGACCTTGTTGTCTCTTCCTTGATTGACCCCCACTCACTCAGGCATGTTGGGCCTAGCGCCACAACAACTCTATGGACGAGACACATACAGCAGCACGTTTATGAGTCATGTCAAGGTGGTTATTAATATCATATCTGTATTATCTGCTCCAATGATCCGCCTGTAGATGACTACCGCTCAAGGGTAATGGGGTCATACAATATAATCTGCGACATCTATCTCTTTTGTTTTTTTGAACAAACATTCATTCTTCGACAACACAACATCCGCTAGCTTTAATATCCGACCAAATCTATCCAGAACGTGAAAATGAGCAAAGAGTGTCACATACTCTCAGCTTCACGCCACCATCTGGGGGGGAAAATATACCCTACGTATAGTAATACCTCGTACCCGGTGGATCGAACAACCTCAACGCCGCCTCTTGCCCTTGCTGTTCGATACTAGCCTTCACCCTGGCAGCCTCGATCCTCCCTCTCGCCCTGGCCTGACTCTGCTGCGTAATCAACGCCACTCTATCCACCAAGTCCTTGGGCGGCCCCTGCGGCAACATCGCCCTTGGAATATCACCCCACTCCCTCCATATTTGATAATACTGCACTACGCGGTTCATCCTGATCCATCCCGGGTTAGGCTCGTACAGCGTCTCGATGACTGTGATGTCGATGAATCCGGGGAGCGTGAGCATGGGCATCATTCCATTGGAGAAGGACTTGTTGGGTGTGGCGTCTTTCATTAGTTGGGCGAATTTTGCGTCAAGGCCAGCGATAGATGAGTAAACACCTTCGAGCACGTGTGGCGCGGCTTTGGTATTGGGACGAGGCCTCATTTCGTGACGGATGGAGAAGTTTTCGTACGTGGTTGTCAACTCATAGTCTGCGCAGTCGTCGGCCGTGTAGCCAGGGAGGTCTTTGTGGTTTTTCTTCCCTTGTAAGTGTCAATGAATGGAACTAACTAGAAGATGAAGGCTGGTGGCCGGTATGTACGTACAGACATCTTCCTCCAATCGGTATTGTTGGACATCGAGGAATGCCGAGTATTGCTCTGGGCTAATGAGGCCGTCTTTGTCCGTATCTAATCTAGCAAACACCGCTTGGAGAAAAGCGGTATATGTTGCTGTTGGCGCGGAACCGGAAAATAATGGTTGCCAGCCTGAAGGCGATGGCTGAGAGGTCCCCTGGGTTGGTGTTCGAGGAGCTGATGGAGATGCTTGTGGTAGTGGTACAACTTGCTGCCGAACTGGTGCATACTGTTGCGTGGGGGTATACTGATGAGCAGGCACATGCTGTTGCCCGTATACTTGTTGCTGCCCATATCCCTGTTTCGATTGCTGATACTGTTGGACGGGTGCTGGAGACTGGGCGTACTGCGATTGTTGATTCTGTTGAACAGGAGCCACAGACTGAGGATACTGTCGTTGCTGCTGCTGCTGCTGCTGCTGCTGTTTAACATTCATATTCTGCTGCCCATATGTCTCTTGATTTTGTTGTCGACTTCCACCTGCATCCTGCCCTCTCGGCGGCATCGGCGGTGGCTGCGGTCTGAACCCGCTCTGCACGATCAGCGAACTGGTATGCCCCTCTACATGTCCCTTTGTATAGTTCCCCACCACGTAACAATTAGCACAAGTATCATGTTTTGGAACGCAGTTGTCGCAGTCAAGCCGGGCTTTGGCAGCCGGAATATACTCGCTGCACCCGTCGCACGTGTAGAGGGACGCTGTGGATGAGAGGGCTTCTCTAGTGTTGAGCGAGAAGTATGGAAGGGACATTATAGAAAGAAGACGAGAAGAGAATCAAGGTGGGGAAAGAAGAAGAATTAGAACATAGAGAAAAGAAGAGAAGAGGAGAGAAGAAGAAAAAACGTCATGAGCTCGGCATGCTTCCTCAGCCTCAGCTTGGCAACATCTCACCAGGTGGTACCCGAGGTTTTCGCCCCAAGTGATTTATTTGGTGGCGTTTGTATGAGAAGTTCAGGCCGACAAATCTATCCTCATACTTCTGAACCGTCAATGACATGCCAAACAACAAACAAGAGTATGATTTTCTATCTTTTCATGATGCAACCGCAAATCTATCTCACACCCCCAAAGAAGCCAAACAATTTCACAGACATAACCAGATGCTTAATCTAGAAGCGTGCATGCAATGCATCCTTAACATCCCGATAGTCACTGTCAAGTCTGGGCCAAGGTGCACAGTATCTGTTGCGCACGCAAATCTCCATGGGGAGGTTTAGTACACCGATAGCGTACAGGGTCCAATAAAGCAGCTGCGAGCGTGCACTCCATCATTGCCAACTCGCCTCTCTTTGTTACCATGATGTTACCATCGAGGGCAATTTGGGAAGGGTGTTGTGGCGGAGATGACAGTCCGGTTGAGCGTTAATACAAGCTGCAGGGGGAGGTTGATTTTCAATGTCGATATCGAGACTTAGCTGTCAATACTGGCCATGTCTGAATCAAGCAGGCCCAGGCTCTGACGAGCTGTCGACTCCAAGGGAACATCCTAGGAGATCGAGTACGTCCTTCCTGGATCTGGTAGGCACGTCAGAGACGCAAAACGGGTCAGATTTGAACACACAATCCTGTAATCCGCGATACGTCTAAGCCAATCAGTCATAGTTGCCACCGGAGCCAATCTGGCTTGCAAAAGCCGTCGAGACACTTCGGGCATCGTCATCGTCGAACCCACCAAGTCCGCCGCGTATTCCACGGCCTCCGACAAAACCGCTAGACAGGTTTTCGGTGCGACGAGTCGAATCGACGTAGCGATGCAAACGGTCGGATTGGCTTAAGGATGTCGGTTTAGCGTAGTCACCCAGACTCAGCCCGGTCAGACTAATACCGCCAGGGCCATCGGCAATGCTACTCCTCGTGTCTGTCAGATCGCTTGCCGCAACAGACTCTCCTGCAACACTACCAGCGATGCCATTCCCTTTGCCTTTTGGTCCTCCAGGTCCACGGCCCGGAACCGGCCAGCTCTCCTGGAAGTTGGAGAACATTGGGGGATAGTTGGAAGAAACGCCGACCCCACCGATGGCGGAGGAGTGAACAGAAGATACGTCATCGGGGATATAGCCAACAATGGAGCCATTGTCGTTGTATTCCTGGCGAGTAGGTTTGTTTCCGTTCCACGTTCCTTGGCGGCCGGATGTCATTGCACTGGCATGCTGGAAGGCCATCTGATAACGTTGAGGGCCTCGGTAAGTCTGCTTCGGGCGGCTGAACTGAAGAAGTGAAACTTGAAGATTTGTCAACGGCCCCTCCACGAGGCAATTGCGTTCCTTGAAATGAAGAAGAAGATAATGCCACAGAGGATGCTTGGAAAGAACCTTGGGATTGCCGAGGATGACAACGCCATACTTGGCTCGAGTGAGGGCCACGTTAAGACGACGAGGATCGCTCAAGAAACCAATACCTTGGTGATCATTGGAACGTACACAAGAGAGGATGATAAAGTCCTTTTCACGTCCCTGGAAAGCATCCACAGAAGCTACCTCGACCTCCTTATAATTCTCCTTCTTGAAGCTGCCAGTTGCCTGCATGGAGCTGACAACGTAGCTGCGCTGGCCCTCATACGGAGTGATAATTCCAATGGAGCTGGGTTGGACGCCTGCTTTGAAGAATCGAGTGACGATCTTCTCGACATTCGTGGCCTCAGTTCGGTTGAGATAGGAGGTACCGGAAGCAGAAATTTCTTCGGCACCAATGTTGGACCAGAACATCATGGGATTGTCGGCAACTGGCCAGGGAAAGTCAACGTCTCGGCGGACACGTTCCTGCATGGTGACACCGTTCTGAAGAGAGCCTTCATAAAACATGTTGGAAGGAAATTCTGACAAGCAGGGGTGCATGCGGTACTGGACTTGTAGTCGTATAGGAGAGCATCCAAGGATGACCAGGCGCTCGAAGAGAGATTGGTTCAGACCGGCAGTAGCGGCCTTCTTATTCATAATGACCGGCCCAAGCTGTTGGTGATCACCCACAAGAACAACCTGTTTACAGCCAAGAACCAGTGGGATCATGCACTCGGGCTCCGCGGACTGAGTCGACTCGTCGATCAAGACAGTTCTAAACTTCATCTTGGATAGACGGGGATCTCCGGCACCTACACAAGTACAGCAGATTACATCAGCCGCGCTCAAGATCTCTCGTTCGGCTGCTCTGGTCAGCTGTTTGAACTTCTTTTCGTCCTGGCTTGAGAGTTCGCCAACATCGGTCTTCAGCTGATTCAACTTGTTGAGCTCGACGTTGGTGTCGTTCATGCGAACCTGCTCGTGAAGAGAAAGGAAGCCGACCGGGGATTCCACATCCTCTCGAGACTTGGCTGTTACACGCACAGTCTTCAATCCGGTATAATGAATGCGCTCGCACAGTTGATCAACTGCAACGTTGGACGGCGCGCAAACTAGGATAGGTCCGCCACCAATCTTGCACAGGTGGTAGATAATAGTGGCCGAGGTGACGGTTTTTCCAGTTCCTGGAGGACCCTGAATCAAGCTCAAGGGCTTCTGTAGCACACTCTTGACAGCATTGATTTGACTGGCGTTCAACTCCGGAAGATTGGGCACGCTGAACTTGCGGGGCATCTGAGTCTTCATGGGAGCCGAGGCAACCTCGTGCCCAAGGAGACGGTGGAAGATGTAACCAGAAACGCTCATCTCGTCGATGGCAAAGGTCTTCATGGCGTGCTGCATACGGTCGAAAGATGTGGCTTTCCAGACATAATCGGCGCTGAAATTGTGTGTGCACTCCGTAGGAACAGATTTATGATCTCCCTTGGTTCGCAATTCGATTGTGACTTCGTCGGACTGGTTATTTGGAATCTTGATGACGTAGCCTACGCCTTCCCAGTGTGGGCGGAGCTCTCCGGTATATCTCAGCCGCATCTCGTCGCCGACTGCAAGCTTTACATCGCCAAGCTCGAGTTTAGGGAGAATAAAGCTGGCCGTATGCTTGTTGTTCAGAGCCATGTCCCAACGTACAACGAGCTGGTCTTGAGATTGGGACTCCTTGAGCTTGCGATCGTAATCGGCCTCGATTTTGACCAAGGGACCAAACACATTCTGGTACTGGAAAGCATCATCGTAACGAAGTAAGACCTTGGCAATAACCTCCTCTTGACCAGCGCCCTTTTCCAGATCAGCAATTGTAGCATTTGCGTTGTCCTTCCACAGTTCTTCCAACTTGGCGATCATTTGCGGGCTGAGATGACGGGCACGGAGTTGCTCTTGGTCGGTGGGTGCAGGAACAAGCCAAGGAAGGAAGGATCGATCTTCAATCAAGGGCTGCCAGCGGGAGGTGTCCCAGTTCATATCCTTCTGCGAGGGCATGGCGGCGCATGGCTGGCGGCACAACAGCACCACAACCGTGTCAGATTTGGCCGGGATGAATCCAAGCAGGAAGACATTCTTCGTTCCGCAATTATAGCATTCGAGGATGGTGTCGCCCAAAGAGGATAGTGGGTGCAGTTGGACCTCCTTGTGACGAGCGCGGACAAGATGGTTAATGATGTGGGAAGACGAGGTATTGCCACGGGCGCTGCAAAACCACTTGCTGCAGGCGAGACACTTGACCACGCTGCCGGCGTTATGGATGCCGCAATAACTGAGGTAAGAAATATCTTTTTAGCCACCACCTTATGTGCATCTGCCGCACACTAGACTTACGCGCAAGCATGAGCGGGAAGCTCAACATCCTCTTCGGCCTTCATGCCAACCTTGTTTGTGACATCCGTGGGCATGCTGACCATGCTCTCCAAGTCATCATCGTCGTAGGCATCCGTCTCTTCGTCATCGTCCAGTCGTCGCCGCCGTGATCCCGTTAGGGTGCCGCGGGAAAGGTCGCCGTCGAGGATGCTCTCGTCGTCGGCTGCACCGGCGTTGATAGTCGCTGCGGAATCGGACACGAGGTGGTTACCCATGTGGGTAAATGCGCCCTCCATGGTGGGTGGGTGGTGGCGTGCGAGTTGAGCTGTTGTGGAATTTCTACTAGGACAGTGGGGAAACTTCTGTGGGGTAAAGTTGCCAGGTAGGGGGCGAGGAGGAGGGTGATCAGTAAACCATCTCCAACACAAGGGTGAAAGCACAGGCTGGCTGCGCGCGAGGGCGTGTAGAGAGGGGGGTTGGGTGGGGGAACGGTGGTTGAGGCTGTTGGAAACTGTTCGCCGGCGCGTTGAAAGTGGGCTGCTCTGGAAAAAGCGAGCTCGGACCTGGCTTGGCGACGGACCGTTTGACCGCGGTCGTTGAAGTCACTTGTGCTTCTTCACCAACGCCCACCAACACCCACCAACACCACGCTGCAACATCCATTAGGTACAAACTCCCTCCGCCGATGCGCGTCATTGCCGCTCAGCAAAGATAGAGCCGCCGTCCGGCTTATATCAATACGTCTGGGACGCGTTCTCATGTGATTTGGCTTGGCCAACACTCCTGGCCCCCCCTGCATGGCAGGCGTTGTTGCATCACATACCTACCGGCATACTGTTCGACCGGGTCATACTTTCTAACTGTCGTTCTAACTATGTGATGGCAAAAACATAAAGGTTTCCCATGATAGGCTGCCATCGCTTCATCTGAACATTGTCATCATTCCCAACATTGAACAGCGCCCACATTCAATGGGCAGCACGTGCGCATCTACTTTCACTGAGAGATGCTTGACGCAAAGCTTTGGGGCAAGGGGTTTGACGGGAGTAAGGAGTAAAGGCATGGCCATGCAAGCGGCCTCACCTCTTTGCCTAGACCAGTCCGGTATTGCGTTCGCACTCGATGGGATGTTACTACTAAATCTTGCTCGGATTCGGAGCAGGCGTCTGTTTGGAATGCCGATTCGAAGAGAGTCGAGGACAACCCTGTCGTGGCTGATGATTCTTAATCAAATACGACTCGCCGAGTGATATCGGCGAAGACATGTTTGATTGCTCCGGGCGTATCCAATAGGGCGAGGAGTGGTACGAAGTATGCCCCAGCTGAAGACGATGTTTCTACATGGAAATTGAGACCAAAATTGGGCAGTTCGAGTCCGACCGGCTGATCAATCACGGTTGATGCTTCGGATGCGGGGTGCATGAGGAGTGACAGGCTGGGGAAAAAGAAGGGTGGGAGGTCAGGTCGTGCGTGCTGTGGTTCCTATTCACTGAATATGGTTTTACGGCACTGAGGCCAATATCCATACAGATGCACACATCGCGTGGTGGCGTGCGTGATACATGTACACATACACGTAGCGGGTAGCGAGTAGCGAGGGCGTGACAATAAGACTGACCCGAGCAGGTTAGCAAAATGTTTGAAAGGTACGAAAGGTTACAATATCAATATCAGCAACCGCGCAGTATGCAAGCCAATTGTAGCTTAGTGTGTAAATGCTCCCAATGTGCAAATGCTCCCAACTCAAGGCTAGCACGGACTTGCAGAAATGCCGCGCCGAATGCATACACAGTATACATACTCTGTACATACATGATGCTCGCTTAAGCGCAAGGGGAAGGCTTCCTTTGAGTTTTCACGTCCATACACGGTAATACTTTCTGTGCTGATCCTGGGAGGGAGCGGGAGTCAACGTGCGTGCTTGCGGAGAACACGTGTCCCCCACGGAAATTCATACTGTGCCATTTGACTGGTCATGCTCGACCAATTACTACTCATTGACATGCACACTTTACCCTTTGCCAGCAAACTGTATCGATCGTTTTCTCTGGAAACCACAAGATCGGCTCTCGTATATCCGAGCCACCCCTGTATGAAGCACTCCCAAGCCGCGAAGGAGCTGCAAGCAGGATGAATGGCGCCCGAATGGCATGTGACGTCGATTTATCTTGCGGCAACAGCGCTGAATTGGCAATTTCTTTCGTCTAGCTGCATGTTTCCGAGTTGAACTTTGATGCATCTTGGGCTGACAACTTGATTTTTCTACCTTTGTATGATATAGGTAGCTTTCACCCTAGTAACCCCGGTGCCCCGTCAGCTTACATACGATAGATGGATCTATATGAACCACAGACCACTTGGCGAACCCGAAATGCCATCACCCCCAGGTAACCTGGCATCCCTCCAATCCATCCCGCACTTGCAGATAATCACACTGCATACGAAGGAACCTACATACCTACATACATCATGTACAATATGTATGTACTTCGCCATGCTCGTTCCTAAAAACGGAATTTCAAACGACATAGCATGTACGCACAGCCGAAGGGCTGTGTTACAATACATGTTCTAATACAACCGCTTGCTAGACCGAATATTATGACCTTGTCCAAAGCCAATAACCCTTCCCTTACGCCCTATATTTTGATAGACAGCCACTGATAGCCAGCCGTTGATAGCCAGCATACCACGGCTGAGGTCGTGAGCGTTGCCTTGAGCTCACGACTGCATATGCAACCTGTTTCGACTAACGCCGGCAGACTTGGAACGGCAGTTCCTATGTCGCCTCCCCCTCCCCCCCCCCCCTACCATTGTATTTGGTCGAACCCTTCTAAGATTCTCCAAATCCTGCCGGAACCTTCCGACCGAAGTGCGGAGGATATCGTATGCAGAACGGATTCTTACTTACATGACGCGAGTAAGGCAGGAAACCTCAGAGGTCATAAGCCAATCATGAAAGGCGTGGCATGCGCACTCCCACGCTCATATGACTAGTCTACAAGGTGTACAGGGTGTTTGTCGTACATGGATACGATCGGTGTGTTGCCTCACTTTACTCTTTATTAGCTAATTAGGGGAAGGTGCTCATGCGTTGAATGCACTCGAGGTATGTAGGTAAGCCCTTGACGCTTTCACTCGGCTCAGCTCAGCTCGGCCCAGCTCATCTCAGCTTGAGCCTCCATTGTCAGCCTACTTGCATTTTGGCCTGCAGGACAAGTTGGACTCGGTGACTTTTCCTTCTTATCCTATTACATTTCTCCCAATCTGACATGATATGGATGTCTTGCCATCGGTCTCTAATCACCGTGCTACGGGACTTTGAAGGTAATGGCTCCCCTGTGTGATTCCGCCGTGTTCTTCCAACAGAGCACGTGCAATGTCGGTTCGAGGCAGAGTCCTCAATGCGAGTGATTTATTAGGCCGCCCATTCTCCATATAACGACTGGTTGACAGGGAGCCACGAAGCAAAGCCTTCCACTCTTGATCGGCGTGCAACAGCACTTGCTCTCGTGCTTCTTGCTCCAACCTTTTTTTTTCACACAGCCACAAAATACAACCATGGAGACGAGACAAGACCAGGAAACACATGTGTACCACGTCAATCTAAACTCGACATGGGCACAAACAAACCAAAGTCATGCATTGCAGAATATCTAGTTGCATGCATATGCATATGCATAGCGTGCAACGTTCCTACATACTTGTACTGCATGTACGCAGCCTGGGCTGGACAGAGATGTTCCTTCTCAGAGGTCCTCCTGTCACTCTTCGTTATAGGCGAGACAAGGGAAAACAAGCATGCAGACGACCATCACTTTGTACATATGTGCATGCATATAGATAGCGTGCAACATGAAGACGCAGCAGCAAACACGGAAAGCAAGATCATCGCTATGTTTCAACTTTGTACATGGCATGATAATGAATGATGATCGTCGGAAACAACCGGCAACTACCAGCTACTCTATTATGCCATACTCACATACACGCGTTGTTTTTTTCTCTGTCGGTTCCTCTTTCTTTCTCTTTCTCTTTCTCTTTCTCTCCCACACACATACACACACACACACATATATATATATATATATACGTGCAGACCCTTGAATTCCCTCAAAGCCTTGTCCACCACGCAGATCACGTCTCCTTCACCCTCCATCGCCGCAATATCCCATACCCATACCCCATGCATGCGTTTCCCCACCTCAATTCTGCAAGTCACAGATAGACACACAGACACACACCCCTCGCATATTATGTCGCTCTATTGACCCCATGCATTCATTCATGTGCAACCAACTCGTCCATGCCATAGATAATAATAATTATTAAAAAAAAAAAGGGCAAAAGATGCCAGCACGAGCTTGCCCGACTATGTACAGTATACATGTATCCCCAACCAACCAGCCTCACGCCCGCCCGCGCCCATTCCCGCCACCGCCGCACGTCCCTCCCCCCCGGGCGGACCGACGCAGTGGCTTCCCCGCGGCCGTCGTCCCGGAAAGGGGGGAAGGGGAAGGGATCGGAAGCGGGAACCCGTACGGCTCGGAACCAGAGGCGCGGGATCGCCCGGGTGCGCCTCGCTCGACATAAATCGGCACGCGCAACCCCGTCGCGGAGAAGGAGGAAGGAAGGAGGGAAGGAAGGAGGGAGGGAGGGAGGGAGGGAAGTGAGATGGAAGACGTTCCGCGCGTCTGCGTCTGGGGCGTGGCCCGCTCCCTACTTACTACCTCGGGACTGACGCCCGACGCCTATGCCAACGCCAACGCCAACGCCAACGCCTATGCCCGGTATCTATTTATCTATCTACATATCTACATATCTACATATCTACATATCTACATATCTACATATCTACATATCTACATATCTAATATGTATGTGGTCGGACCCTTGTCGTCGTTGTCGTCGTCGTCGTCGTCGTCGTCGTCTGTTACCGTAATCACCGTGGGTAGACCTACTTACCTATCCATTACACCACCCATATCTTTTTTATCCTTCCTCTTCTCTCTAAAATTGATTATACTTTCTTTTTGTAGAGATGATGATGTTGTGCTATGCCATGCTATGCACTCACTCACTAGTCATTCATAGACATGGGCATGGTGTATGGAAACAGTAACAGTACATACGTATGAACAAGTGTGCGGAAATAAGCGGTGGCGCGGGTAGTCTACTAGCCAAGCCTAACAGCGAGCGAGCCGAAGATGGATGGATGATGGTGCGGATAATAATAATTAGACGAGGGAGTCTTCATCTCGCACTCGCACTCGCACTCGGGGCTCCGACTCCGGCTCCGACTCCGGCTCGGGCTCGCGCTCGTTCAGACTAACCAGGGAACAAGGCAAATTCTTTTCCTCTACGGTGTAATTAATAAATAAATAAATAAATAATACAACTACATACACTACACTACCTACATACAGACGGGGCCGGAATCCAGACAGCGTCACATTGCATGGTAATGAAGAAGAAAAAAAAACACGTTTAATCTCAAATTCAATAGTTCCAAACACATACATGCACATGCAACGTTAGTTACCGTACATGCGGTACTAATATGCGAATTATCCACATCATGAACATGCAGGGCAGCGGCGAAGGAAAAAAAATTCGTGCATAGTGTGTCATGGAGACGGGAACGAAGCTGCGCATTCGTTGTCCAATTTCAATTGGTGGTATTTGGTTTCTAATCCATGATACATTTTCATCTGTCTGTCTGTGTGCCGTGCGCCTGGCCCGGTTGTAAGTCCCAGTCCAGAGAAGCGAGCCACAGGCTTCCGCAAATTTGATCCTTCAAGGCACCAAGTCAGGGAGGAATATCCATTCCTGGCCCAGCCACAATCCCTTGTTCCAGTAGTTCCACTACGGAATGTCCTGTCCCCCAAAAGAATGCCCGCATACACAAGCCCGACGACCTTGTACAAATATCCCGCGCTGCGACAGTGCCGATTGCCCGTCGGGAGCGTGAACAAGAAGCGAAGGAAACCGAAGACAAAAGAAAAAACTAAACGCGCATGTCCGAAATGGCCGCCCAATACAATAACTGTGCCCTGGCTCGTCGAGAGGCCATCAAAGGGGAGGGG